>CANSNZ010000023.1:7280000-7585000 GCA_947646795.1 Beta lomatogona | reverse complement strand
GTTGAGAGTTTATATAGATTAATGCAATCTATTCCCAATATTTAATTTCTAAACTATACTCCATACATTTCTTTTTAATAGTTACACTTTGAGTTTTGACACCATTCACAAATTTCTGTTTGACTATCATTTGTGATTAATGGGTAAGGAACCATATAGTCATGTGATTTTGTTAGATTCGTCTCGATATGTACTTTTGGAATATCAATTTTTTATAATTTTTACAAATGTAAATTTAGAGATATTAATATTTAAATATTTACATTAGCAAGTGAAAAGGTAAAGTGTAACAATTAAAAAGAAATGCGGAGAGTAGTTTTCAGCTCTTGGTATAGTTGTTAGCTACCAACTAATAGTTGTTAAAGGTTAGATGTCAAAGTATTTATTCAAAGTATAAATATTTGGCAACAACAACCGTTGGAATTGTTGAAGACAACAAAGGACATTTATCTAGTTATAAAATTAGCCACAAAAATTTGATTAATTACTTTAATGGTTATAATTGATGTTTATTCAAATGTTATGTCTTTATTTTTTATATGAAAAAATAATATATGCAACCTTTAGGACTTTATAGAGTGAAAATATTAGACAATAACTAAATGATAATACGAGGGATCAACATTTTATCATTTTAGAAAATGAATTTTAATTCTTATTACAAGCCTTAAAGTGCATATGTCAAACCGGATCTTAGAAAGTTGCACATGAAAGAGAAAGAAATAACCTTTAAGTAATGATAGTTATATATACAATTTTTTTACCAAATACCCCTGAGTTATAATTCACAACATACCATCGAATTTTTGATAATTCACCAAATACCCTCGAATTTTACACAACTGTGTTAGTCATTAATCCCCTACTCAACCCTGGTGGTGGCTAGAGATGAGGTTTGGTAGGTGGGGACAGGTTTATGTGGCCTTTTGTTGGTAAAAGAGGGGATTTCAGCGACATTTTGGTGGCTAGGGTGGTGGAATGGGGAGGGGCTGGGTGGAGAGAGAAACGAGAGGGATCGGAAGAGGGTTATTGAGGAAGAGAAGTTAGGGTTAATTATGGAAGATATATTGGTTTAAGTAGAAGACGAATTTAATGGTGGGTTAGTGGTAATTAGGTCGAGATGGATGAGAGAATTAAAGAGAGAATGGGAACATGGTAATGGGGCAAAAATAAAGAAGGATTTTCCTACATAATGCTCTTGTGTTTTACGAAATTCTACATTGTACCCAACCTTTTTCAACTTTCCACATTATACCCCTAAACTTTCTAAACGTCACACAAAATACCCTTACTAATAGAAAATCCTACCTTGAACCTCAATTAGCCTTCAATTTGTCAGATCATATCCCAAACCTCAATCAAATAACAAGGTTAAAAAACCCTACTCTACTCCCACAGGGTAAGAAAGTCCCAAAATCTATTGATTGATATTTTGCATAAGATTATTGTGTGACGTTTAGAAAGTTTATGGGTACAATATGGAAATTTCAAAAAGGTTAGGTACAATGTAGAATTTCGTAAAACATAAAGGCATTACGTAAAAAAAAAGGGGTTTAAAGGAAGTCGCCTGACATAAAATGAATGGGAAAAAAAAAAATCAGCCCCAGAAACCAGAACAAGATACCTATCAATAACAAAATGCTAAAATTAAGGTAGTTTGGGATAATAAATTTTTATAAATTATAAGGGATAAGAATAGGAATTAAAGTACCATTGGGAAAAGGGGCACCTGTGGGAACATCTCTACTGACGAACCATTTCAATAGTACGGGTGCTGCTGTGCCACAAGGCACGATCATGGAACTAAGTTTCTCGCAATTACTTGAAAGTTAAAAGTAGTTTGGGATAAAAATTTTATGTAAGAATTTGATTTAGAAAGAATTTGAATAACATAACATAGAGTAATTTACATGGATTAGTCACATGTTTTATATACTTAATAAATTAAGTTTCAATACTTCATGACTTGATTTTTATAGGAAGTTAATTTCCTTGTAAAATACTTCATCAAGAAGCGAATTTTGCACGAGTTATAATTACGAAATCAATCTCCTTATATAACATGACTTATAAGAACATGAGTATAATCTATTATTGTAATTGGATGTACCCTAGTAATGGCAATAAGTGTAGTTTAGCCTATTCATTACCAAACTTCCAATGTAAAAGCTGCTCATGCAACTTTTCCAAAGAGAGATTTTTGGATTTAACTAGCTATTTGAAACTTCTTTTTTTACCAAACACTCAAATTAGAGGATTGATTAGTCAAACTCTCTATGATTTCAAACCTCTAATTTTTCTTAAATCTTTGTTTACCAAACAAGCCAAGGTAAAAACAAGAATCAAAATCGTGATTGAAGAAAAAAAGCTTCACATGACATCACGTGAGTTTAGTAGGATACTCAACAGCTTTTTGGTACGCGTTAATGATTTTGGTTGACTCGTGAACTATTCGAGTTTGGCTCAAATTTTTCATGAATCGAGCATATATAAGTTCGACTCGAAAAACTCGCAAATAGGTTCAGATTATTAGGAAAAATTGACAACAGAGGTATCAACTTTGGGTGATAATTTTTAAAAGGTCTGAACTATTGATTAACCTGTGTAGGTCCCAACTCTAGGGGGTCTTAACTTTTAGCGGGCCTTAGTGACTTGAAACTGGCTTAATAGGTCATCACTTGTAAAACTTGGGTCACACCAGAAGGGTTAATTGAGGGAGGGATGTAGGAACTAGGTGAGATTTTTTTAAAAAATCCTCAGTTTTAAGTCGCCGAGGCCCGCTAAAAGGTAAAACCCCCTAAAGTTAAAACCTACACAAGTTAATCAATAGTTCAGACCTTTTAAAAATTATCACCCAAAGTTCAGACCTCTATTGTCAATTTTTCCTTATTTTTAAGCTATTATATTTCACATATGACATAGTTTAACTAAAAATTGATGGTAAAGGTGTTCATAATATAAGTTAGAAGTTCAAAAGAATTAGCAAAAATCTTATTATGAAGTTTTTAAAAAAATAATATCCAAACCCAAATTGGAGTTTAAGATAAATTAAACTAGAAAATTTTAAACTTGAGACTCAACTTGAGTGCGTGTGAAAAAGTCACGAACCGAGTCAAACAACAGCAAGCTCATGCTCGATTAGGCCCATGAGCCTAACCTCGCTGCAATCTATATATATATATATATATATATATATATATATATATATATATATATATATAAAACCCAAAGCAAACAATAAATGCCATGCTTGCCACATGTACCTCCCCCTCCGAAACAAATAATACAAAGTAATTAACAAAAATGTATGTGTGAAGACTTGAACACACAACCTCTCATTTGAAATATGAACACACTAACCAACTAATCTACAATCTCTTTTTGGTTTTTATGGGGAGAAAAAATAGTATAACATACATCTAAGAAAAGCACTTAAAGATATTTATATCCCACAATATACCCCACAATTATTGAGGAGACCTACCATTACATCCAATTATTTCAAAAGTTACGGCCCACAATACTTGGTAGTTTATGTGGCCCGCCAACATTGTTGGAGCAAAAGTTCACACTACTACCGCTAATAGTCCATCCTTCATTTGTTTGCTCCATACCCATCAAAAGATCCAGACCAACCATCAAATACACACTCGGGTAACTAATCAAACCCAACATTCTCATAGAAGTAAGAAATACAACTACTAATCTTCCCTTCCCCCTTTAGGTGTTGCATACCCATGATGTCACATGTACTCCCTCCCTCCCCAAACAAATGATGCAAAGTAAATATGATTTGACATGCTATCACTAAACACATGTTACTCCCCTCCCTAATCAAATGACATAAATTAACTTATAAAAATATAGTACTTAAGGCTAAATACATGACCTCCCATTTGATACACAAATGCATTAACCAAGTAATCTACAATATCATATTTGTCATTGTGGGGGAAAAATTATTTATAGACAATATAATATTTGAATTTAAAAAAAAAGTATATGATTGTCATATCTGGAAAGTTTATAGCCTAATATTTCATAATTTATAGCTATAAACTACATTGCTTCTGATTTAAGAACCAAATTGAAACTACACCAGGGGTGTTCATGAGACCTGATATGTTTGAACGGCATGTTGACCTATCTACCCGAAAAAGGCAATAAATATGAAAATTTATTTTTATAGGTCGAATAACCGACCCAAAATAAGATGCAAAAATAGGGTCGGTTAATGGGCTTGCTTTTAAGTTAAGTGTGTATCTCGGATAAACACCTAGTTATATAATGTTTTTCTCTTTCTTTTTTCAGAGTTACAATATCTTCTTACAATAAACAATTGTGAAAATGTATTAAGTTAGCTTATTAGCTACTCAATACCACATTGTTGTGCTTGTGACTTTCAGAGGGGAAAGATAGATAAATAATAAGAAGAATCAACCTTTTATAGGAGAAGTTGGACTAGATGAATCAACAATTCAACATTTAAAAAAAAGGATATGATGAATCAAGTTAATGGAAAAATTAGTTGTGATGCAATTTGCAACTGAGAATATTTACGTTATGGTTATTTGGTAGTAGATCCATTTGAGAAATGAGGATTAGAGTTGACATGCAATTGACAGTTGGCACTCATGGTAGTAACCCAAAATACTGTAATTAACATGGATCGACATTGACACTCATAGTAGTAGCTTATTCTGTAGCTCTTCTAATGATTTATTTTTCATTAAAAAAAGCTATGACACTTTTGCGAGCATCTGGTTGTCCAGAATCATGGGTTGCTTTTCTTAGCTACTCGTAAATGCGGGTACCCACATATTCAGGTAACCGCATATTTGGGTACCCGAATAACTAGGTAACCGGTTATGAACACCCCTAAACAACAAACTCTCATTAATCGATTATAAAAAAAGCAAAAAAAAAAAAAAACGACATTAACCATCTTGAATAACTAAAATGTAATACTATAGATTAACCTCGGGACATCGCCTGGGTCAACAACTAGTTTAATTATAATGAACCATAGGGAACTCTATCTCTCAAAATTGCTTTCTTAAATGAAGAAAAAACAACTACTCTAACATAATCATTTTGTTTGCACAATTGCAATTTTATTTTTTATCAAAGAAAGGTCGATGTACAGCAGGTGAGCAGCCCAATCTTTGGGTCATAATTACAAAATACTAGAGGTGAGAAGCGCCCATTCTTTCCCAATGCTTTTGCACACATGATGACTTTATTAATTGAGTGTTATATTTTCAACATTTCATCCATTATTGTTGATAGGGGTGAAAGTTCGGTGTACGGTTTGGATTAGACCTAATCCAATCTGATTCGAACAAAATTTGGATTTTGATTTTCCAATTCGAATCCAAACCAATTAGAGTTTGAATCCGATCCAATCCAATCCAATCCGATTTTTCATACTCTAAATTAAATCCGATCCGAAAATCCTATTTTTTTAAAACTCTAGTTTTTCGATGAAATAAATTAAGCTCAACAGCAGCCGAGTAGATTTAGGAAATGAGGAATTAAGTGTTGTTAGGGTTTTAGAGGAAGGGTTGAAGTGCTACGCCTACTAGGCTATGGATAAGGCTTTAAAAAAAAATCAAGGATAAATTTCATGGAACTACCTTTTATAACAAAAAAAATTCAAAAACTACCTTATAATTTCTTTTTTTCAAAAAACTACCTTATAAAACAAAACCCGTTTCAAACGACCACCAATTGACAACATCCGTTAATTTTGACCGTTAAACCCTCCTTTGACCATCACATGCTTGGGACAACAAATACAAGGGACTTGCGCCACAATATTCGATCTGGTTCATTGTAGTTTCATCGAAGACGAAGTTGATCTGATCTTGTTTGATTGTATCCTGTTTTTCTTTATTACTTAGTGTAGATGCCGTTTGGCTTTCAATTAATGAAATTTCTCTTTCAAAAAAAAAAAAAAAATGCAAGGCATATTACTATTCGGTTATATTGGATTTTGGATCCAATTACCCTCAATCCAATCTGATCCGAAAATCCATTTTTTCAAAAAATCTCAATCTGAATCCAATCCGAACACAGTTCGAATCCGATCCGAATTACTAATTTGGATTGGATTGGATTGGATTTTGGATTTTATCCGAATAACTTTCACCCCCTAATTGTTGATTGATTTACTGAGAGGTATTCTGTTGATGGGTGTGGATTATATGGAGCAATAATAAAGCCAATAATTAGGAACAAAATGCTTATGAATACTGCTAGTAAAATCAGCAAAATGCTTGATGCTCCGGCCTCTGAGTACGGTTAGTGTTGTCCTTCACGAAGTATGAAGTAGCATTTCTATTTCTGAGTAGCTTTGAAGTAAAACAAATTAATCACACTGTAAAAAGCATAGTCCATCATAAACATTCTTTTGGATTATTCTTTCTGCACAAATCACTAAATACTAAATATAAGGATATTCACTACTCAAGACCAAAAGGTATACTATATAAATTAATATAATACCAGCCTATCTCCATAAGTTCATTAACTTTGGTGTTCATCGATGTCCTTTATAATTACATTATCTATAACTGAATCATCCAATTTACTAGAAAGTAGGAGGTTGTATGTGTTACTGTCTTTAAGCCAACATTGATGCATGTATACTTATACCTTGGACTTTAATTTAGCCACTTTGTACCCAGCAACTAATCTCTCTAGCTTACTAATCCTTGATTCAAGCACAAGACCTCGTGCTTCAAGTTGTTTGAGATCATCTTTCTCATCCTCAACATCAACAGGTGCTATGTATTCATGCTTCATGTTAGCTTCCATTGCATCTTCACCGAGATGATTGTCTTCAGCTTCCAAAGAGCATAATTTCTTAGTCCCTCGGCCTACATGGGTAGCCTCGAAATGCTTGTTGCCACCATCTGTGATCCTATCGTGTCCATTCACATCATTCTCGTCTTCAACATCAACAGGTGCATTGCACTCATGCTTCATGACAGCTTCTATTGCATCTTCACTGACATGATTATCTTCAGCAAGCACAGAACACAATATCTCTGTCTCTTGGCCTATATGGGTAGCCTCAGAATGCTTGCTGCCACCATCTGTGATCATATTGTTTCCATTCGCATCCTTTCCTTCCTCTTCCTCGGATGCAATACTGGCATACATTCTTGCTTCCTCTTGCTCATTCAATGGATTCAATCCAGTATCTGATTCCATGTCATTAACGATATTCAATGGTTTTGGAGATGCCATACCCTCAAAAGATGAACCAAAAGGTCCCTCTAATATCCTAGACAGTGTCCTAACTTTCCTCGAACTTCTCTTCCGCCTTTTATAGGATATCAGTGTATCATTCTCAAGACCCAACGTTGGTGGTCTCCACCAACTAGAATACTGCACCGTGACATCTCCCTCGAACAATCGAGGAGGTAAGTACAACTTCATCCCTTCAAGTGGTTTTGCATAGCTACTCCAAGCAAGCTCAACATTAGAATTAGATCTAGCAACGAAACCTGGGATGTCTTGGTCCATTCCAAATTGCATCCCAACTCTATGTGGTAGGTATTGCATCACACAATCCAAACCAACTAACTCACTTACCCTCAGACACCTCACAAATGATAATAAATCATCACCCACCTCAGAATTCATCAGCACCCATCTCTCATCATCACAATAGAACTTGGGGAACTCCCAGTTTTTCAGGCATAAAGTATAAGGCCTCCAGAGAAAACTGTCAGCAGCAGACTCAATATCCAACCTCAAACTCGCAGATTTGAGTTTCGTTACATTGTGCCAACGAGTGCTCGTGGCTCACCGCACACTAAGGTGGCCGGTTTCGGACTTGAAGCCGGAAACCTTTCCCAAGCCCAGAGTTGAAGTAATTGCAAAGGTGCACAAAGAACAAGGTCTGAACCATCATCATCATATATATCTTTCTCATTGTAAGACATAATATATTCTTTCAATAAGGTAAAGTCTCTATAAATCAGAGCTAAAACTGCAGGTGCTAAAGCAATTTTGGTACCCAAAACAAGACTAATAGCAATGTCAAAAACATTTGGAGCAATGTACAAGTTTGTAGATAAGACATACCTTGTCAACCATAGAACAAGTAATGCAGCATGCTCCATTTCACCACCTTTTCCCTTGTGATAATCCATCCATCCACAATGAGTCAAATTTTTGTTGCAGTTCTTTTTCTTAATTATAGAGCAAGATTTTACCAGTTTTTCCTTAATTTTTGCAGATTTACTGTTGTTAAAAGTGTTGACAACAGAATTCCCCAAAACAGAAAATCCACCTAAAACCATAACATCCTCCAAACTAATGGTGGATTCACCCCATGAGAAGACAAATGTGTTAGTTTCAGGGCACCATTTCTCAGCTAAACACATGATTAACTCATTATCTCTCTTAATCTTGTAAATTGAAGTCCTAATTGCATCAAAAATCCCAACTTTCTTCCAAAGAATTTCATGGGTTTGTTGTAAATCTTCAACCCATGTCTCCCATGCTCTAAGTGGCTTAGGCCTCCCCTTAAAATTAACTTTTTTTAATAGCTTGTTAATGTTGTTGGGGTTTGAAGAGAGAAAAAGATGAGAGATTTTGGGCAAAGATAGATTTATGGGCTTTATGAGAGGTTTAAGGAAATGGGATTTTCTTAAAGTTGGTTTTGCATCGAAAGAAGGTGGAATCATGAGCTCTTCTCTCTCCTCAGGTAATGGTGTATTCTTCTTCAATCTCTTCTTCCATTGGCTTCAAAGACATTAACTTTGGATGATTTAAGGCCTGAAAAGCTGTTTTCTGCTTAAGTGTTTTGGATGGTTTTGTTTGTAGAGTTTGAGTACACTCATGGACATATATGGGTGTTTTTTTTCCACTCATCGCTCCCCTTTTCTTTTCTTTCCATAAATGGCTAATTTTTGCCTTTTTTATCTTTCTCTGATATTTTAGCTGTACCCATAGTTTGCTTGTAAGTCCTCGAAGCAATAGTATAAGTTTTCAATTTTTTTGTGTTTTTTTTCGAGCACGAAGCGTTTTTGTGTTTGTGGTTGTCAAGGTATGTCCTGCCTGCTGATGATTGTAGTACTATGAATAAGAGTGTGTTTCAAATTGCTGTGCTTTTAGCTAGAGGGACTAAGATTGCGTTGGCGCCGGCTGTTCTTGCTTGTATTTATAGAGATTTGAGGTTGTTGAAAGAGAAGATTGTAAGTTTAAGAGATTTAGGTGATCAAGATGATACAAATGTGACAAAAGTTGTCCTTTGGGCTCCCTTGCAATTATTGCAAGTTTGGATTTGGGAAAGGTTTCCAACATTGAGCCCAAAGTCTAATCCTGTTATGACTAATGATGTGCCTAGGTTAGTGAGGTGGAACAAAGTGAAAACTTTGAGATTTGATGATGTTGTGGGTTTGGATATTGATTCTGCTAGTGATGATTTTCGGTGGAGACCTTATTCGATGTCGTTGAACAATTGGTCATGTGAATTTGATTTGCAGTCTTATGGTAGATGTATAAGGGTCAGTCAACTGGTTGGATTGGATTGTATTGAGCCATATTTCCCTCATCGAGTAGCAATGCAGTTCGGACTTGACCAAGATATCCCGATTGGTTTCCCTCGTTTGAGTGACACAACGAAGGAGAATGCTTGGAGGAATTACAATAGGCCAATAGAAGACATCAAGTTGTACATGCCACAAAAGCTCTTTGAGTCGGATGTTACAATGCGTTACTTGGAGTGGTGGAGGAAATCAACAGTTGTGAATGGAATGGCTAAGTGGGTGGGAGAGAAAGGACACGCTGAACCGAGTTCTCTACCATGCCAAGCTACCTCAAAGATATCAGAAAAAGGAGTTGCGGAACCTACTACTCAGCCATGCCTAGGTTCCTCAAAGATATCTATGACAGCAGCAGAGAGGGTGAGAATCAAAATGGAAAAAAATGAAGCTGTGGTACCTCCTGGTTTCAGTCCAAAAGGCAAAAGGGCGGCACCTGGTGATTCCTTTGATCAACCTAAATCTAGCTCTAAGAGGTCCAGACTATCTCCAAGTCATCCTGTTATTGATATTGAGAGCAGTGAATCCAATGCTTCTCGTGGTTCTACTTTCCAAACTAAAGGGGTGAAACCTGAAGATGATTTTGATGATGATCACCAAACGTTGACAGAATTGTTTGGGTTAAAGGGCGTTGAAAGAGAAAATAGAAGCCATACCTTGTCAATGAGCCATCGAGAGAGCCCTTCATCTTCCGCAGGAGATAATGCTTTTATGCAAGCGATTGGATTCAGAACAAACTATGGAGTACGCGGTTTTTCGAGTGGAGAATGTGCTAGGAAAGAAGTCGATGTTGAAGAAGGAACTGAGAGTAAATCTGGAAGTCCAATTAGTATTGACAAGAACAAGGTTCAAACCAGTTTAGATGGTGCTTCTGAGTCTCCAGATATTGATCTATTAGGTCGAATGGCTCGGCTGCAGAGAATTGTAGACATGGTGACAGCAGCCAAAATTAGCAAGGCCTAGTGAACGTCGAATAAATCCTGATTGTTAGCACACTTGTTCATATACCCTTTTTGTCATGTTTGCCTGTTATTACAATGTATAGAAGTAAATGCAGTACATTTATCTTTTGGAAATTACAGATTTTGGATTCTAGGCATCTTCTCTGAGGTCATACTTGATTTAAAATAGATGTACTTAGAAAGCTTATATGGAAATCAAATGTAGAGCTTGTGCAGAGAGCTCCTAGTCTTATCATGGCCTTGATTTCTCCCTGATTGGTAATCTACATGTTTAATGTCTTTATAAATGTTTTACTAGTGGAACCACATCAATTTTCTTTTCTTTTGTTTTTTGACTAAGAGAATGCATGTTGTCATTCCTTCCAGGTCAGATTTTCAGCAGAAAATTGTAGGCATTGTGAAAGCAGGTAATATCAGCTAGGTCTGGAGGCAAAATGAAACTAGCTTCAATGTTAGTTACTCTTTAGTTATATGTCCATATGATTTTCGGCTATTATAACTGCGTGCAGAAGTAGATGCAGTAACTCACTCCGACGGACCAGTTATCTACGGTCATTGACCTCATGCTTTAGAATGACCTCTGATATTACAGGAACTGATATATATTAGAAACTACAGACTCTGGATTGTAGGTATTTTTGAGGTTGTACATGATACAAAGAGATGTTCTAGACAACGTAGATGGAAATGAAAATGTAGAGCCACAAAACTTCTTAGTTGTCATGTATTTGCTTTGTTAATTATACATTATATGCCTTTATACACATGAACTACGAAATGCAACAGCGGTTCTCTTATCGACATTATGACTAAGAGGATACATGTCGTTGCCTCGAAGCAAGTCTTTGAGCAAAACAGTATGTGTTTTCTTGTATGCTGTCATGTTCCTTTACATCTTCTTTACTACTCTGGATCTGCAATGCAAAGAGAACTAATATTGATGCGGTATTTGGAGTTGCAGATGAACTGAATGAAGGGTTCTCTGAATCAGTAGAGAAATTAGAGAGGATGACTCGAGAACCGTCGGATGTTCTTGAAGATATGAATGGCTGGCTATGTGCCCGCGAGTTGCAGCTGGTGTTGGTGTTCTTTCACAAGAGGGGAGGGATTCATGGTGTGCATTAGAGGTGTTTGTGTGGTTGATTCGTTGAAGAAAGCTAACCGCACTGATAAGGAGACTATGGAACTGATTGTTTCGATTATGTATGGGTGGGTAAAGAATATGATTAAAGCTGAAAAGGAAGTTGGGGAAGTGGCTGATCTTTTGGTTGACATGGATTGTGTTGGTATGAAACCCAATTTTAGCATGATGGAGAAAGCCATTTCCATGTACTGGAACTCGGGGAAGAAAGATCAAGCAGTCTCTTTCATTTAGGAGGTTATGAGACAGAAATCATGTCCGTAGAAGATGATGTGGATGATAATCATGATATACAGAGAGGAGGCCCTGCTGGTTATCTTGCTTGCAAGATGATGGTAAGCTTTTCGTTTTTTAATCCTGTTTAATAGTTGAACTTCATTTGGTATACCTCTACGTCATAGACTCATAGTAGTATTGCAAGGCACAAGCTATCTGCTACATCTAGATTTAGGATTGAAATGTGTACATATCAAGGATGTTTACCATTTTCAACTGTCAGTCTATGACTTCACTGCATATGGCATCACAAGCGCATAATTTGTCATCAAATATATGTGATTGTTTGAGTCCATATTCTCTTGCTATTAAGAAAATTTAAAGCCTTGTCTTGGCTATCATGCCGTGGTACAAGTTTTTATGTATTCTTCTGCATAATTATTATGGTGTATTTTTTTGATGAAACTGTATTATTACTCTTGCTTCTGTCGGGATAAATCTAACCCCTTCCTTTGTACCCTCTACATATAGTGGATTTCTTAAGAAGTAAGCATCGTTTTTAGTGGCAGGGTGCGGGGGTTAGAATACTAAAAGAAATTTCACCTTCTTAGTTCTTTTCCAGGAATTGTTCCTATCACAAAAATATATTTTAAGTTAGGTTATAACTCTGTAAAGAAAGATTGCCTCAGGTGGGGCTAACTTCAAATCTTTGAAGTAAAATAGAAACAACCACATGCAAGTATGGGGGAAGGAAGGGGAGCAAAAAACAATGAAGATCAAGGGAGGGGGAAAGGGAAGGAAGAGTGAGATGCCATTGGGAAGACCATTTCTTCAATCGTTTCTTCCTTTTCCTTTTTAAGTGTCCCTTTAGCTGCTCACTTACACGCTTTAATATTCTGTTTGGATGTTCCATGACTAATTTAGAAGCTCTAGAAGTTCGTTGTCTTCATTTCTCTAATTTTATCGAGATCATTTTCCGGGTGCATTATCTTCTTTTATCTTGGATCTTTAGCTTTGTTTCCCCTTGCTATGGGATTTCTTACAGTATAGGGTTGCTTACATGATAATTTTCGTCATATAATCTCGCAATCAATGTTATTACACAATGATTAGGGTTTTAAGAATTGTTTTTTGGATTGGTAAAGTTTGAAAATTTCTCCCGCTTCTTTATATTTAAAATGCTCACTGAAATAATGTTATTCGGATTTTTGAGATGCAATGAATTTTCTCGAAATATGATGATAAGAAAAAGTTGGTTTTTTGGGTCATGATAAATCTAGCATGATTGACGAATCAATACTATCTTGGTTTAACTACGAAAATTGAATTTGGCATATCAATTTTTGGAATGAAGAAGTATCATTTAGAATTTTGCAAAATTGAGCAACTTGGGGTAAATGATGGTTACTATTGATTTTATTATCTGCAGGTTTGCGGCACCAAGTTAAACAGATTGGAGTTTCGCTTTCGACCCGGAAGATCCATGTTCGCATCCCGCTTTTGTCAAGTTCATGCTTGTAATAATTTGCTGTTGAAAATATCTAAGAGGAGTAGTGGTAGCAACCAATCCAAGGATTGTAATTCTGGAAATTCTGATGTATTATGTGCTAATATTGTTGCTCGAGTTCCGGAAGCGTATAATTTTAATGGTGAGCGACTTATAATGTTGTTCTGTCTTTTAATGATTATGGTTTGAGTTTTGAGACAAATAGAAGCTTAGAAGGTGTATCTATCCTTGGTGGGGGTTGGGGGCTTCTAAATATACTTTCAAGGAGAGGAAACTGAAATATTCTATGAACATGAGGCTTATTACAAGTCTATGTTTGTATATGTAGTGAATACATAGAGTATATTGAAGAAAGAAAAAGAAATCAATGCCTTGATGTGTCAGCTTTATATGGTTTTGTTGCTGAGTTTTACAAATAGATTTAATGAACTACTCTTATATTCTTTGTGTACATCTTTAAACAATTCCGTATTTAACGTTCTTTTCGACACCTTGCTCATTGTGCTTGTTACAACTTACAAAGCCACCTTGATTCAGTAGTGAATGAATATTGGGCTTATCCATTGGAAAGAAAAAGGGTTGGCTTGATGGTTATTTGACTGTGTGTTTTGTAATTGGATAATGCAGTTATTTTCCCTTATATATTCTTTTGTTTATGTAGGGATGGTAGATTATCAGCTTGTTCTTCCTGCCACACTGATGTTGCGCGGAGGAAAGAGAAAAGGTGTGCTGAAGCAAAGGGACCATTTGGTAATGTTGTTTCCTTGAGGAATTATTATATATCCATTTTGTCATTAAATTTTATTTTAATTTTTTTTTTCATTTTTCTCAAAATTCGACTCTTTTATAGAAAAGGGAGATCTCGGTGACACGGATGATGAAAATTTGATAATGCTGGTACCCCACTATTTTCACTAAAAGATACTCCCGAGAATTTAGTGTAAGATAGTCTTGCCTCTATAAGCATTGTAAAATTTTAATTAAAAATGGAAGTTGGTATATTTTTTAGGCAGTTTTTGACCCATATTCCGGTTCTCTTTTTATAGTCCTTTTTAAAAGCTGATTTGGATTTTTTGGCACTCTAATAGTGACACTATATATGTGCTAATGTGCTATGCATGTATTGTTTGGTTACTTGTAGTCTTTTATTTTCTTTTTTCCCTGTTTGTTTGACATGGTTTATTGTAGAGCTGATCAAGTCCAGCCCGGCCCGCGGGCCTGGCCCGGTTTTTGGGCGGGCTTGGGCAGTTTTTTTGGGCCGGCCCGACCAAAATTTTTTTTTGGGCGGGCTTTGGACAAGCCAAAAAATACTTTTTAGTCTAAATTTTGGGCCCGGCCCGTTTTGGCCCGCAAAAGCCCGCTCGGCCCGGCCCGAAATACCGGGCTTTGGGCACAAATTTTTGGCCCGGATTTGGGCCCGGCCCGCACAATGGGCAAATTTTTTTTTGCGTGGCCCGGCCCATGATCACCTCTAGTTTATTGGTTTCCATCATTGGTCTTGAAATAAATCAATAATGTTTCCAACATGGTTCATCTTGTACGTTGGTTCCTTCTCTGTCAACGGGCCCTGCTTTTGGCCTTCCTCATCTAGGAACCACCCAACCTCCACTTCCACCGTCCAACCATCACCATCAGCCCATTTTCACCTTCCTCCACCACAAGCCCATTTTCACCTTCCTCGATCACCAAAAATATATAGTGAGGGAGAAAGAATATGCTCGGGTGAGAGAATGAAACCGCAACATCCCCAACATTATGTGGCGTGAACCATGACAAGGTCGAATTGGACCATTAAGGTTCCAGATCTTGAACCTTTGGAGGTCGAAACACCTATGGTGGAGTTGGCAGTGGAAGAACTTTATGGTGGTGGTATAAGAGAGAGAGATGGGTTGATTTGAGCGTAAGGCTGGGGGGTTGGACTACTTTGCAGTTTGCACTGGTGAAACTGGTTTTGATGGTGGTGGTGGCTGGACAAGGGCGAGTGTGGGTGGTGGCTTGTTCAGGGAAGGCCAAAAGTGAGCTCCATTGAAAGATGGAGAAGCTATTGTATACCATCAATTGGTAGCATTGTCAGAATAAAATTTTCATACAATCATATCAGGCAGTTATTTGCGAAAATTGGTATATTTTAGGTAGTTTTTGACAGATTTTTCTGTTCCATTTTTTTTAACCTTAGAAGCTGATTGGGATTTTTTTTGAAAGGTCTGTTTGGATGTGTGCAAAAGTAATTTGGTAGATAATAGGGATGGAGAAAACATTTTCTTTCTTTTTCCCTAAACCACCACACCCACCAGCCACCTCCTGCCACCACCATCCCCATTGCCACAGCCACCCACCAGCAGCCCCCACCCCAACCCCTGCAACCACCACGAGCAAGTCGGAAATTTATATTTTAATTTTGAGGCGATCCACCGAAACGTCAGGACGTCAGGCCAACGTTTCCACCTGCCCAGGATGTTTCCGCCATGGTGGATCGCCTCAAAATTATTATTTTTTCGGCTTGCTCGTGGTGGTTTGCGTGGTTTCGGTGGTGGTTTGCGTGGTTTCGATGGTGGTGTGCGTGGCCTCGATGGTGGTTTGCGTGGTTTTGGTGGTGGTTGTGGGAATGGAGGTGGTGGTTGTGGAAAACAAGAAAAGAAAAAAAGGGAAGGTTAAAATTGGAAATGTTTGGTGGGATCGGGGTGATTTTAAGTAAATTTGGGGCGACAAATCGCCCCAATAAGTTGAAATTACATTTATAACCGTTTCTTAAAATCTAAGTGTATTGTTGTAAAAGGTTTTTAAAAGTAGAATGTAAAATTAAAGTATATAAATAGTTAAGAAACCAAGCACACCCAAAAAAAAATACCTTAACAATCTTCTACTGAACTTAATGCTCCTTGTATCTACCTTTCGTATTCTAGGTGCTTGCTAATGCAACTTTTATGTATTGATGAATTTTTTTTTTTTTTTTTTTTTTTTTTTTTTGGTAAGAAGAAGTGGCCCGGACCCCGCTCGGGTCTTAATGTGCCAGGCACTTGAGAGTAAGGGGGAAGGGTAAGGGGAATCCCTACCCTCAAAGTGCCTCTAGTGGGGATTGAACCCCCAACCTTGAGGTTGGAAGGGTGCTCTCCTTGCCACTAGATCAAGTACTACTTGGTTTTTTGTATTGATGAATTGTGAGTTTCAAAGTAAATGATATTTGCCTATACGGCTATACTTGACCACCTTGTATAACGCTAAATTCTTAGGCAAAGACCCAACTAAAATGAAAAACGATAGTTTATTTATCGGATTTTTCACCAGTTGAGTTTTACGCAAATTCATCGGGTACCCTCGCAGTTTCCAAAATGCACAAAGTGCACTTGAGGTTTTGCAAAATTATCAGAATACCCTTAATGACTAACAGTCGTCAACTCCGCTAGTCATTAAGGCTAAATCAACCAAATTAACCCCTAACTAACCTTTTTTTTTAGGGGAATCCCTAACTAACCTAATTAATACTAATTAATCCTAATTAACTCTAATTAAACCTAATTAACTCTAATTGAACCTCATTAACCTTAGTCAATTAAATCCCCACCCCCTCCTCACCTATCAGCCACCCCAACCATCGCCACGCCACCATACTAGCCACCACCACCCCGAAACCACGAAAACCTCCACTCCCCTCCCGGCCAGGAGACTCTTCGGGGGAAGGCTTTTGGGGTCGAGGAAGGGGAGGGGGAGGTTTTCTGGGGGCTAGGGGATAGGAGGGGGGGTTTTCGGGGGCTAGGGGATAGGAGGGGAGGTTTTCGGGGTGGTGGTAGCTGGATGGGAGGCCGAGTAGGGACTTTGAGGCCGTCGGTTGAGAATTTAGCCTTTAGGACTAACGGAATTGACGGAAACTTAACGGCAGGGTCAAGTCATGTATTTTTCAAAACCTCATGGGCACCTGGTGCATTTTTGAAACTGCGATGGTACCCTATGAATATTCGTAAAATTCAGGGGTACCTGGTGAAATATCCATTTATTTATTATTTTTGAAAAAGAAAACATAAGGCTAGGGGTAAAAAAGGGGGTTATACGTATTTTATTAATATGGTACTTGAAACATTGATTCAGTAGAAAAAAAAAAAGGTATCAAATAGCAATATTATGTTGGGCATGCTGTTTTAATGCAACGTTGAGGCAGAATGTGGCAGGGGCCATTTGCCCGGGCGGGCTTCTTGGCCCGAGCGGGTGCTCGTCCGGGCAACCCAGATCTGTCGGGATTTTTTTGCGTTTTCTGCTTTAATCTCGACCCTTGATTTGTATTAAGCCCCTAAGAGTATATAAACCCCCTTCTTTCATGTTTCAGGTTACTATTCACAAAAAGAGAGATCAACCTAGGGTTTAGTGAAAGAGGAGAGAGAAAATAGCATTAAATCATCCATTAATGCTTGTATTGTTCATCCATTTTCTTCATTAATCAAAGGTGCTTGCTTGGTGGGTTTTTTCTCCCGGTGCTCGGGTTTTCCCACGTTAATCGGTGTGCTTTTCATTGCTTTCTTATTTGTTCTTAGTTTCATTACTTTTCATTTGATTGTTGATTAGTGGTAATTACAAGTAATTAGTTGATTTGCTTAATCTAATTCTCAACATATTAAGTAGGAGTTAAAATCTTTATTGATGTTGTAGATCTGATATCTTGTTCTTGTAAGTATTGTTTGACCTATTATCAATGTTAACTCTTGCCTGTTGGTCATAAAAAAAAAGTAGTACTCCTACGGCTCCCCTAAAAAAAAAAAAGTAGTACTCCTACGGCTCCCCTAAAAATAAAAAGGAAAAATTGACAAGAGCAGGCCCAACTATGGCCACCCTTCCATAATAGATCCCAACTTTCGATTATTCCACACCAGTCCCAACTTTGGAGGGTGCTTTTACGAAAACGGTCCTAGCAGGTCACCTAACCTCGCTACAACAGTAAACATTGAAACCACCACCCTTGCCACCTCTCGCCACCCTCTCCCTTGCACTGCCACCCCTTCCCCCGCCATCGTAACTCCTCAACCCAGCAACAACAATTCCACCCCCTCTCTATCTACGACTCTACCCCCACCCCCACCACCTCCGATAACCCCACGCCCAGCCAGGCAGCCACCACCTCCACCTCACCCTCTCCCTCTCCCTCTTCCTCGCCGGCAACTGAACCCCCTTCCCCGTCGTCGACCCTAACTCAAGACAAGAAGGCCCAGCCCACCCGACCACTTTCCCCTATCCCGATTTCCCAATCTCCACCACCCCAATTTCCACCACCCTCCAAACCTCCGATTTCCTCCCCTCTCTCATCTTCTTCCATGGAGTTCCGATCTAATATTTAATGGTGAAGAACCGATTGCAATTTAGGGTGTATGGGTGGTGGGTTTCGGTTTTGTCAGATGAGAGAGAGGGAGGTGCGACGGTTGGTCGAGGTGGGGAGAAAGAGGGTCGGGGAGGGTTCGTACGGGAAATCGAAGGGCTGGAGGTTGGGGGTCTGAAATGGTGTGGGTGGTGGGTTTCGGTTTTGACAGAGGAGAGAGAGCGAGGTGCGGTGGTTGGTCGAGGTGGGGGGGAAAGAGGGTCGGGGAGGGTTCGTGGGTCCTGGGTTACGGTCGGCGGCAAGGGAGGAAGCCTTGGCGCCGGCGGAGAGGGTGGTCCGGCGCCGGCAGTGAAGGTGGAAGGAGGTGATGGTGGCTGGCAGGTTTGGAGGTGGTGGTGTGGGTGGCTGGTTGGTGGTTTTGTGGGAGGAAAGGAGAGAGAAAGACTGAAAAAGGAGGAAGGAGGGGTTGAATTTTTTTTTTACAGGTTAAGCAGGTCACCCTTCCACTTGGACCGTTTTCGTAAAGCACCCCCCAAAGTTAGGACTGGTGTGGAATAATCGAAAGTTGGGATCTATTATGGAAGGGTGGCCATAGTTGGGCCTGCTCTTGTCAATTTTTCCAAATAAAAAAGTAGCACTGCTATGGCTATGTTACTTAGGGGCTTTGATTCAGTATATGTTGCATTAAATTAATAGTAGTGGCATAACTTTATATAGCATAAAGTTACTTTTTTTTTGAAAGATAGCATAAAGTTACTTTAAATAAAGCAACAATGTTGTTACATTTCTGTTTTGATGGTTCTTTGGACTAATGCGCTTTGTTTGCATTGTCCAGTTACATCTCTGTCTTATTATACAGCAAGCAAAAACTAGCTGCTAAATTTAACCATAATAGTTATAAATGTATACTTAAACATAACAAACCTATTTTACAAGGTAATCTGTTTTAAGAAAAAATGATTCAAAACCTAGATGCATTAACATGACATCTAGCCTTATATTCTATATTAACTTTTTTTTTTTGTTAATAAAAAAATGTGCTGAAAGTAATAAAGCTCTTTCCTTCTACAATGCGTACTTATACTTATCAGTAACACATGTACAAAACCAATTAATCATAGGAAAATAACATATGTTGACATGTCTGCATTTTTGGATTATAAAACCTTGGTTTGTTCAAGTTAATAGGTTAGTACTTTATAGTCTATTTCATATATTTTTACTTGTGGGTGACTCAAGAACAATATAGACGAATATGAGAAGATAGATTATGAGATTTAGCAACTTATTATAAGAAGATTGATAAACTATCAAGAACAATATAGAACAAATTTGAGAAGATAGATTATGAGATTCAACAACTACTTATAGGAAGATCAATAACTAAAGAAAATGCTTTGTGATGAACATGTCAAACTACAACTTTCGCTTAAAAAAAAAAAAAGAAAAGAAACTACAACCAACTTATATACATATCAACAATTGATCTAAATAGCTATCATCCTATTAAAAATTTCTACAGCCTTTCCCATTGATTCTAATAGTTGTTAACTTTATACCTTTTTTCATCATTATGCTAATTACTCTATTTATCTCACCTAAATGATCATGTAATATTGTCCCATGAAAATATTATAGATATATAAATCATGTTTCCAAGTGTTGAAATTAAAATTTTCAAACATCAAATTTAGCTTTGTCAAAGCATTTTTGTACAATATGTGTACTTAGGTGGGGCTTGTTTAGCATGTTCCATTTGATAATGCTATTTTGTTAAAATTTGGTATTACATATAAAGGGATTGTAACTAATTATAATAATTTTTTACCTTGATAGTGTAGAAAAGATTCACTAGCAAAATAAAGGAATAATATTGGAGGGCGGAATATAGCTATATGGAGTGAAAAATGTGAGGGGGAAATGAATTTTTCTTGGCTAAAACTAAAAATAGCAATATATAATACTCCCTCTGTTTTTTTATCTTTCTCACTTTCCTGTGTGCATCTCCCCATGCACATCTTTGAACTTAAATATCTTTCATTATGTATTAGTAAAAAATTATGACGATTGAATATTAATAATGTACCAATTGAGACGAATCAAACAAGACCCCACATGACTATTGTTTTTTCTTATAAACTGAAAAAAATTGAGAAGATTCTCTCTAAGTATGAATAGTGTCAAGATTCTAAGTGAGAACGATAAAAAAAAACAAAGGGAGTACTAGATAAATCAAGGGAGGTTACCATAAGGAAAAAATGTGCATCTCGTGACACATATTCGACATCATTTTTGTATAATAACTAGAAATTATATACCAGTCTACCAACATTGATGCCAATCTAGCTATTTCTAGCCATATGTACGCGTAGTGTGTGAGCAAACCACTAGTAACAAGAAAAAAGTGGTCAACTTATCATTTTGTTGTTTACTTGTTTTCCAAGAGTTCATATGCTCACTGAGTCATTGTTCTCTGCTTCTCTTTAGTGTCTACCAAGCCATTAACTTTTCCAGATAAGAAAAAAATAAGTTTAAAGCAGAAAAGAAAACAAAGAGAGGGAAAAAAGGGGGAAAATGTTAAATTCAATCGACTCTTCATTTCATTCTACTATTGTCTTCTTCCCGCTCCATATTATGAGTAGCATTCTTCACTAGTTCAAATTAATTTTACATTTCCACCATAACCCAAAAAATCCATTTTCAACTTTCAAGTGTCAGCAAACTCCATTTTTGTTGAGAAAATCTCATATTTGTGATCAAAACTTTCAACCCAAAAAAAAAAAAAAAAAACCAAATTATGGCAGTTTTACCAGAGGATGAAACTTTGATGGAGAAAAGAGAAGCAGAAATGGTTGCACCTTCTGGTGGAAAACCCACTTACAGAATTGCCCATTTCTTAAATCCCTCATTTTCTCCCTCAACAAAAACACAAACCCTTTTAAACCCTCCTCCTCAAATTTCTCACCCTTCAAAACCCATTTTTCCAATTCTCAAATCTCTCTCCTCAAAAGTCCTTTTTTATGGCTGGAAAAAGCCACTAAAGAACTGGAATTTCTGGGTCAAAAAATTAAGCTCTTCATGCAAATCAATTTGGAAGCAATCATGTACTTATGAAGCAATCATGGGTTCAACTCATAAAATTCCGAGATGTAGAGCATCATCTATTTTTGCACTTGCTGAGAAATGGTGCCCAGAAAGTAACACATTTGTGCTTCCTTGGGGTGAAGTTACCATAACATTGGAAGATGTCATGGTTTTGGGTGGTTTTTCTGTAACAGGGGAATCTGTATTCAGTGAAATTAGTTCCAAGAATTTGCTTGAGATTGAGGAGAAGTTGCTCATGGGGCGTTCAGAGATGATGAGGAGTAAGTCTAAGAAGGCGAGCCAGCAACAATGGTTGGAGAAGTGGATGGGAAAGGAAGGAACTTTCGAGCACGAAGCTTTTTTGTGTTTGTGGTTGTCAAGGTATGTCCTGCCTGCTGATGATCGTAGTACTATGAATAAGAGTGTGTTTCAAATTGCTGTGCTTTTAGCTAGAGGGACTAAGATTGCGTTGGCGCCGGCTGTTCTTGCTTGTATTTATAGAGATTTGAGGTTGTTGAAAGAGAAGATTGTAAGTTTAAGAGATTTAGGTGATCAAGATGATACAAATGTGACAAAAGTTGTCCTTTGGGCTCCTTTGCAATTATTGCAAGTTTGGATTTGGGAAAGGTTTCCAACATTGAGCCCAAAATCTAATCCTATTAGGACTAATGATGTGCCTAGATTAGTGAGGTGGAACAAAGTGAAAACAAATTTGAGATCTGATGATGTGGGTTTGGATGTTGATTCTGCTGGTGATAACTTTCAGTGGAGACCCTATTCGATGTCGTTGAACAATTGGTCATGTGAATTCGATTTGCAGTCTTATGGTAGATGTATAAGGGTCAGTCAACTGGTTGGATTGGATTGTATTGAGCCATATTTCCCTCATCGAGTAGCAATGCAGTTCGGGCTTGACCAAGATATCCCGATTGTATTGCCTCGTTCGAGTGAGACGAGCAAGAATGCTTGGAGGAATTACAACAGGCCAATAGGAGACATCGAGTTGTACATGCCACAGAAGCTATGTAAGTCGGATGTTACAATGCGTTATTTGGAGTGGTGGAAGAAATCAGCAGTTGTCAATGGAAATGCTAAGTGGGTGGGAGAGGGAGGACACGCTCAACCGAGTACTTTATCATGCCAAGTTACCTCAAAGATATCAGAAAAAGGAGTCGCGGAAGCTACTACTCAGCCATGCCTAGGTTCCTCGAAGATATCTATGACAGCATCAGAGAGGATGAGAATCAAAATGGAAAAAAATGAAGCAGAGATACCTCCTGGTTTCAGTCCAAAAGGCAAAAGGGTGGCAGCTGGTGATTCCTCTGATCAAGTTAAATCTAGTTCTAAGAGGTCCAGACTATCTCCAAGACATGCTTCTCGTGGTTCTTCTTTCCAAAATAAAAGGGTGAAACAGCTGTTATTGACAGATTTGTTTGGGTTGAAGGGTGTTGTAAGAGAAAATAGAAGCCATGCCTTGTCAATGAGCCGTCGAGAGACCCCTTCATCTTCCGCAGGAGATAATGCTTTTATTCAAGCCATTGGATTCCGAACAAACAATGGAGTACGCAGTTTTTCAAGTGAAGAATGTACTAGGAAAGATGTCAATGTTGAAGATGGAATTGAGAGTAAAGCTGGAAGTCCAATTAGTATTGACAAAAACAAGGATCAAACCCGTTTCGATGGTGCTTCTGAGTCTTCAGATATTGATATATTAGATCGAATTGCTCGGCTGCAGAGAATTGTAGACATGGTTAAAGCAGCCAAAATTAGCAAGGCCTAGTGAACGTCGAATAGATCTTAATTGTTAGCATTCTTGTTCGTATACCCCTTTTGTCATGTGTGCCTGTTATTACAATGTATAGAAGTAAATGCAGTACATTTATCGTTTGGAAATTACAGATTTTGGATTCTAGGCATCTTATTATTAGTGATAAGAGTTAGACGTAGTTATATCTTATATTGTTGTAGATAACTCTGTATAATATCTCATCGTATCTCATAGTTTGTTATACTGTAAACTTATCTTCTTATGTTGATAAGTATCTTTAGCTTTACGGATGTATCTCGTACAGTGTTATATAAATAACTTAGTATTAATGAAATGATTAAACCTTTTCAATCTTATATGGTATCACAGCAGGTTAATATCTCCTCCTCAAAACAAAAAAATTTCGGCACTTCCCATGGCTACTACTACCATCCCCAACAATGTTGAACCCAACCACCCCTGTTGTTGCTACCCTCACCAACATTATCAAACTCGCCAACACAAATTGTCTCTCATGGAAGCTTCAGCTTCAAGCCACTCTCATTGGCTACGGCCTTTTCGCCTACCTTGATGGCTCTCTCCCGGAGCCTCCTACCCACCTTACCCCCACCACTGGCTCCACCTCGTCCCCCAAAGCCAACCATGCGCACACCACTTGGGTACGCCATGACAAGCTGTTGTTCGGTGCCATCATTGGCACCCTCGACTCCTCCATCGTTCCTCTTGTATCCCGTGCCTCCACGGCCAAGGATGCATGGGATATCCTCGCCCATACATTTGCGCGCCGCTCTAGGGGTCATGCCAAACTCCTTAAAACCAATCTCCGCAACATCACCAAAGGCACGCGCACCATCCCCGACTACATGAATGCCATACGCGTCAGTGCCGATCAACTCGCCATTCTTGGTGAACCCGTCACCCCGGAAGATTTAATCGAACGCGTCCTTGAAGGGATTCAAGATCCCAACTTTACTTGTGTCATTGATGCCGTCAATGCTCGTGATTCCTTGATTGATTTTGACGAACTTCATGAGAAGTTATGGGTACGTGAGATGAACCTAGCCAAAGAAAACCCAACCCCACCCATCCCAACACCCACACCCCTCCCTGCCACTGTCAACTACTCTCGCCACACCCCTCCTTCTGCAGACTCCCATCCCTCTCCCCCCCGCTACTCCTCGCCCAAGCCAACTCCTCACTCCATAAAAAAATCCAACCTTCTAAGTCCGGTGGCTATCAAGGAAAGTGCCAGTGGTGTCACACCACTGGTCACTCACTCTACCGGTGCTGTGCTTTCCAAGACAAGTTCCCCAACGCCCGACCCACCCTCCTCGGCCCCTTCCCCGCAAGCTCACCATGCATCTGTCCCCTCTACTTCCTCCACTCCCTCTTGGCTCCTTGACTCGGGCGCCTCTCACCACATCACCAATGATCTAGCCACCCTCTCACTCCATCATCCGTACGACGAATCCGAAGAAATTATTATCGGTAATGGTATGGGTACTCCTATCTCTCATATTGGCTCTAATAATCTTTCTCTTCCCTCTCACTCTCTCACTCTCTCTAATGTTCTCCATGCTCCTACTATCAATCGCAATCTTATATCTATCTCTTAATTATGCCATGATAACAATATTCTCATTGAATTTTCTTTTGATTCTTTTCTCTTGAAGGATTGCCAAACGGGGACTCCTCTCTTCCACGGTAAAACTTTTCCTCCGCTGCACCCATACTCGCCCTCTCCACCATCAAACCTCCAGCTCTTGAGTGGCATCATCGACTTGGCCATCCCTCTCTATCTATTTTTAAGCAATTAGTTTCTCAGTTTAAACTTGATGTTTCTAGTTCTTTTCATTTCAATTGCAATGCTTGTCAGTGTAATAAGAGTCATAAACTCCCTTTTCATCAATCTATTCTTGTTTCTCATGGTCCTCTAGACATTGTTTATACTGATTTGTGGACTTAGCCATTACACTCTCGTGATGGTTTCAAGTATAATGTCATTTTTGTTGATCACTTCACTAACTACATCTGGTTTTATCCTCTCAAATGCAAATCTGACACTAAAGATGTTTTTATTCGCTTCAAAGCCCTCGTGGAAAAATATTTTGACAAACCTCTCAAAACTCTTTATTCGGATAACGGGGGTGAATATGAGGCACTCACCTCCTTCCTCACTATCAATGGCATCTCTCATCTCACCTCTCCACCTCACACCCCTCAATACAATGGCTTTGTTGAACGTCGTCATCAGTACATAGTCGAAATTGGCGTTTCTCTCCTCACACACACCCACCTCCCTCTCTCCTTTCGGTCCTACGCTCTCACTACTGGTACTTACCTCATCAATCGTCTTCCTACTCCTACCCTCCAAGGGAAATCTCCCTTTCATTGTCTCTTTGGCTTCACCCCTAATTACCTCAAATTATGCAGCTTTGAATGTCTCGGTTATCCATGGCTCAAACCCTACACAACACATAAACTCAATCCCAAATCTACTCCCTACATCTTCATTGGCTACTCTAAGTTGCAAAGTGCTTATCACTGTTTAGATCTCTCAAGTGGTCGTGTCTACACATCTAGGCATGTCCAATTTGTCAAGGACAAGTCCACACACTCGTTTCTCTGCCTCGTCTCCAACAGTCTCTCTACCTTCGCTTGACGAATGGTGCACTATATCGCTTCCTTTTATCTCTCGCACCCCTAACCCGCCTCCCCCTCCCTCTATTCCCCGCACCCTACTGTCCCTCTCACTCCTCGCGTCCTTCGCTCCTCATCTGCTATCTCCACCTTCCCCCTACTATCCTCACTTCCCCCACTCCCTCGCCTACTCCCAACCCCATCCCTCTCTCCCACATCCCCTTCTTCCCCCTCCCCCTCTCACCTGCTCGCTCACACCCCCTCCCCACATACAAGGCCCTCACCTCCCTGCCTCACCAATGTAATCCCACCCTCCTCATCGCCCCACACTCCCAACCCTCCCCACGATTCCCCCGCCGACTCCCCCTCACCCCACCACTGAACCTAAAACAGTAACTCAAGCTCTCAAAGACCCTCGTTGGACAGAAGCCATGGAATTCGAGATTGCGGCACTTCATAAACTTGGCACATGGGCTCTTGTCCCTCCTGATCCTTCACACAACTTAGTCAAGTGTAAATGGATTTTTGGTATTAAATATACTTATGACGGTTCTATTGACAGGTACAAGGCCGCTTGGTTGCCAAGGGCTTCCAACAACACGACGGTATCGACTACACGGACACCTTCAGTCCTGTGGTTTTCCCGGCTACCATCTGCACACTATTGACTCTTGTTGTCACTCGTGGTTGGCCTCTGCGCCAACTCGACATTAACAATGCCTTTTTGTAGGGTACTCTTCATGAGGAAGTATACATGTCGCAACCTCCGGGTCGGGGTTCGTTGATTCCTGCATTCTTCACATGTGTGCAAGCTTAACAAAGCTATATATGGTTTGAAACAAGCCCCTCGGGTCTAGTATACGGAATTAACAAATTTTTTACTTGGGCTTGGTTTCAAACGCGCTCTCTCGGATACATCTTTATTTATGCTCTCTACTTCATCTCACACAATTTATCTCATAGTGTACGTAGATGACATTATTGTTACTGGTTCTTATACTGCTCCTATTAATCACTTTGTTCATCAACTTTCTACCAGGTTTGCATTAAAAGACCTTGGTGCTTTGTCTTATTTTTTGGGGGTTGAGGTCATTCCTTCACCCCACGGCTTGTTCCTCAGACAATATATCCTTGATTTTCTCCAGCAGTTGGGAATGGCTGAAGCCAAGCAGTCTCCTACTCCCATGGTGGTCACTCAACCCCTCCTTGCTGCCGGCACTACACTTGATGTCCCGAAGGATTATCGGGCTGCAGTCGGGGGTCTACAATACTTAACAGTAACTTGGCCGGATGTTGCCTTTGCTGTAAACCGGCTCTCGCAATATATGCACTCCCCTACAACATCTGATTGAGCAGCCTTGAAACGTCTCATGCGTTATTTGTGCGGCACCCTTGACAAAGGTATTACTATCTACCGTGCTTCCCCTCTTAATCTTCATGCATTTTCAGATGCGGATTGGCCGCACTCCAATAACTTGGACCTCCAAGAAGCAAAAATCTATTGCTCGCTCTTCTACCGAAGTCGAGTATCGCGCAGTCGCATCTACTACTGATGAACTTATGAACATTCGCAACGTGCTCCAGGAGCTCTTCGTGTCATTACTATTACTCCAGTCATTTATTGTGACAACTTGAGCACCACGCATCTTAGTGCAAATCCGGTTTTCCACTCTAAAATGAAGCATTTCGCCATAGCGTTTCTCTTCATTCGGGAGCAGGTTCAAAATGGTTCATTGCATGTGACTCATGTTCCTACGGGGGACCAACTTGCAGATTTTCTAACCAAGCCTTTATCTCGGCCTGAGTTAGATGGTCTCCTATCCAAGATCGGTCTTGTCTCACGTCCGTCCGTCTTGCGGGGGCATATTAGTGATAAGAGTTAGACATAGTCAAACTCTATCTTATATCTTATATTGTTGTAGATAACTCTTGTATAATATCTCATCATATCTCATAGTTTGTTATACTGTACACTTATCTTCTTATGTTGATAAGTATCTTTAGCTTTACTAACGTATCTCGTATAGTGTTGTATAAATAGCTTGGAGTATTAATGAAATGAATAAGACTTTTCAATCTTATACTTATCTGAGTTCATACTTGATTTAAAATAGATGTACTTGAATGCTTATATGGAAATCAAATGTAGAGCTTGTGCAGAGAGCTCTTAGTCTTATCATTGCCATGTTTAATGTCTATAAATGTTTTACTAATGGAACCACATCAATGTTCTTTTCTTTTGTTTTTTGACTAAGAGAATGCATGTTGTCATTCCTTCCCGGTCAGATTTTCAGCAGAGAATTGTAGGCATTGTGAAAGCAGGTAATATATCAGCTAGGTCTAGAGTCAAAATGAAACTAGCTTCAATGTTAGTTACTCTTTAGTTATATGTCCATATGATTTTCGGCTGTTATAACAACGTGCAGTCGTGCAGAAGTAGATGCAGTAACTCACTCCGATAGACCAGTTATCTATGGTCATTGACCTCATGCTTTAGAATGACCTCTGATGTTACAGGAACTGATATATATTAGAAACTACAGACTCTGGATTGTAGGTATTTTTGAGGTTGTACATGATACAAAGAGATGTTCTAGACAACATAGATGGAAATTTAAATGTAGAGCCACAGAGCTTCTTAGTTGTCATGTATTTGCTTTGTTAGTTATACGTTATATGCCTTTATACACATGAACTATGAAATGCAACAGCTGTTCTCTTATAGACATTATGACCAAGAGGATACATGTCGTTGCCTCAGAAGCAAGTCTTTGACAAAGCAGTATATGTTGGTTTCGCGTTACATCCTCTCCTGCAATGTGTTTTCTTGTATGTTGTCATGTTCCTTTACATCTTCTTTACTACTCTGGATCTGCAATGCATATGATTTTGTACTGACATATCTTCCTCAGGAGAATTGAAACCTACTACACTTATTGTTCTGGAGTTACTAATGAACCCATCTTATATTAATTTGCTCAAACCCTTAGAGCATTTGCACTCATTGGAACTTTCAAAATTATGCTCATTGAACATGTTATTTATGTGTGTGCATGTACTGTATGCCAAATTGAGAATTGGAGCATCAAAGCTTCAATATACTCGGCAATAACATCTTAAACCTTGCATTTCACTAGATTCAATTGATGGCAGATTATGATTTGGTAGTTTATCTACACATATGGCATGTTAATCTGAATCAAATCTGTTATCTTAAACAGCTAGAAGTATTTCTTTTTTCTGTGTGCCACGGAATTCTTCTGATCCATGTTTGTAGTTATTTGCTACATTTGATGCAAAGACATCATCCGTCAAATTGGTAGCAAAATCTCCCTTGGTGAGAGAAACAGGTATACTTCATCTATAATTTCATCTATAATTATAGATGTCAAATTGGTATATTTTCTTAAACACACTACAGTTTTGGGCCATAAACCAAGCTTACAATATTATGAATTTATAATGATCATCAAAACCTTTACTTACCTAATTCTTGATCCTTTTAGTTGCTCTGATAACAGAAACCACTCGTTCGAGTTCAGTAATTCGATCTTCAAGCTTAAGAGCTATTGCTTGAAAAGGGTCACAGAAATCATCTTCTGTATCACTCACGATCACAAGATCATCAATTGAAGTGTTCATTTGCTGTGTGTCTTCAACCTTTAGACCTATTGCTTCAGAAGGGCCACATACATCATCTTCTGTATTTCTCACTATATCATCCATTGAAGTGTTTATTTGCTGTGTGTCTTCAACCTTAAGACCTATTGCTTTGGAAGGTTCACATACATCATCTTCTGTATCTCTCACATTCATGAGATCATCAATTGCAGTATTCGTTTGCTGCGTGTCTTCAACATTAAGAACTAGTGCTTCAGAAGGGTCACATACATAGTCTTCTGTATCACCCACAATCATGAAATCATCAATTGAAGTGTTTATTTGCTGCTTGTCTGTTTTATCTTGCTCACCTTCAACAAGTGCACCATAGACAGTGTTGGTCTCAGGGTCCTCTGAACTCATGCTGCCCTCGTTCGTGTTTGTATTGCTTCTTTTGACCTCTTTTACTTTCTGATCATGATGCGATGCATTGCGCCACCAGTTCAAGTACTGCCCTGTTATATCTCCTTTAAACAATCTAGAAGGTAAGTAAAGCTTTAGACCATCTAATGGTTCACAATAGCTACTCCAAGCAACATCATTATCAGCATTCGATCTAGGAACAAAATTCGGAACATCTTGATCAAACCCAAACTGCATCCCTACTCTATGTGGAACGTATTGTTCCACACAATCCATACCAACCAACTCACAAGGCCTCAAGCACCTCGCAAACGAAACTAGTTCTTCATCCATCTCGGAATCTAACACCACCCACTTCCCTTGATCAGACTCACAATAAATCTTGGGAACTTCCCAGTTTCTCAATTTTAAAGCATAAGGCTTCCAACAAAAAAAATCTGCAGCACAGTCAATCTGTTGCTGCAAACTCTGACATTTCAGTTTTTCTTTGTCATGCCAACGAGCCACTCTCGGCTCACCTCGAGCTATACAACCGGGTTTCGGACTTAAATTTGGGAACCTCTCCCAAGCCCAGAGCTGAACAAACTGAAATAATGCCCAAACAGTAAGGTTTGGACCATGATCATCTCCACCTTTACAAGTAAAACTCACAATGTTTTGTTTCAACAACCTTAAATCCCTATAAATTGCAGCTAAAACAGCAGGAGCTAGAGCAAGCTGGGTACCCATTGCAAGATTAATGGCAAGATTAAACAAATTTTGGGAAATTATGTTGTAGAAATTTGTGGAGAAAACATACCTTGACAACCACAAAACAAGAATAGCTACATGCTCCAACTCACCACCCTTTCCCTTGAAATACTTCATCCAACTATAATGGGTAACTTGGTTGTTCTTATTACTTCTTCGGATTTCGGCGAAACCATGCACCATCTCTTTCTCAAGCTGTTTAATCTTACTGCAATGAACATGTTCAACAACAGAATACCCCAATGCTGAAAACCCACCTAAGATCATCACATCCTCCAAAGTGATGGTAGCTTCACCCCATGTGAAAACAAATGTATTGGTTTCAACGCACCATTTTGCAGTCAATTCAACCACTAACTCATTATATCTCTTAATATTATAACTAGAAATCCTAATTGCATCAAAGATTCCAACTTTTTTCCATGTTTTTTGGTGAATTTGGAGTAAATTTTGAACCCATTCTTTCCATAAGTTTTGTGGCTTTGGCCTGCCCTTGAAAGACACTTTTTTTGTAAACTCTTTGATGTTGGGATTTGAAGAGAGAACAGAAAAAGGGGATTTTGGAAGTGGGTTGTTTTTAGAGTGTAATGAAGGTTTTACAAAGTGAGCTTTTCTTGGAACATCATATGTAGGTGAAACCATAAGCTCTTCTCTTACCTCAATTATGGTGTTATCATCTTCTTCTTGGTTTTTTTGTGTTGTTTTGGTTTCTCTCATCTTCTTCATTACTCTGCTTCTGCCTTCTCACACTTTGGTGGCTGGTTTCTTTTTACTGTTGATAGTTATTGCATGTTATTGTCCCTTGGTAGTTTTTTTTTTAATTTTTTTATTTGAAAGGTTATCCCTTGGTAGTTGGTAGTACAGAAGCTTTTTTCAATCTAGGAAACGTGGCAACAGGGAACTTTAAGATAATCAGAATATGTGGGGAAAACGCATCTAATCTGAATCAAATTCTTTTGTCCCATATTTTACATATACTCCCTCTACTTCTTTTTATTTGCTATATTATTGTTATGCAGTTTTTAAGACGTTATATAATTCTTAATATCTCTTATATCATTTATATAAAAATTTGATATTATAAATCTACACATCGAGACGAATTTAACAAGACCACACATGACTATATTTTTACTTATAAAAAAATCAAAACTAACAGTCAAAAGTAGTGGTTCATTACTTCATTTCCCAAATCACCAATGTAGCACATAAAAAGAAAATGGAGGAAGTATAAGAACCTACTTGTTTGAAAGAGACTTAAATTTGAATAATTTAAAATTTTCTATTTTTCTAATATAAGAGAAATTTGCATTAATTTAAACCTGAATTACAATCTAAGGGCATTACATCCAGACAATTACAACCTAGGGTTACATCCAAATGATGAACAGAAAATTAACAAATGCTGAAAAGAGCATCACTTGCTCTTATATAGCCTAAGAAATAAGTAAAAAAACTTATATGCTAATACATGTGATTCACGAAAAAAAGAGGTTATTGTGTCAAAAAATACATACTTCATCCGTTTTTTTTTACATGTGACACTTTTGAAAAACACTGTTACCTAGAAAAAAATTGGAGGGGGGATTAAGTAAAAGTAAGGGTAGGGGATTAAAGGTAGTGGGGACCCACCACCCCAGCAGCCCAACCCCTTCCCCCACCCCTTTCCTCTCCCCTCCACCCTAGCCCAACCCCTTCCCCCACCCCTCCTCCTCCCCTCCACTCCACCGCCGCAGCCCCTCCCCCCCCCCCTCCCCGTTGTTTATGCTCTCCATCTCCGTGCCACAACTGTGTTCAACGGATCTCTGCTGTAAAACCCTAGCAAGAAAATAGGTGATTATGTAGATTGTAAAAGGTGATTATGTGAGAAAAAAGGCTATTTTGTTATAAAATATTTCATAATTTTTTTTTTGATGCAGATAAAAATTTTCATTATGATGAACTAAAGTAAGAAGTGGTAACTATATTAAAAAAAATGCCACTAAGTTAGATAATAATAGATTAGTGTAACTTTAAGATTTTAAAAGGTTACTATATGAAAAAGAAGGATCACGATGTCATATGGATGGCTTTGGTCCACAATAATATTAATTAGTGTGGACCGGTTCCACGCAAGACTAGCTCAAGAAGTAAAACCAACAAGACCTTGTAAACCATCTTGTTACCTTACCTGTCCAAATAAAACTCTGCATGGGCGAGCATTGGTGGGTTTGGGTTATATATGTCTTGTGGGAAAAGACCTTATATAAATTCAAAATATGTAGAGGTCGAAACTTGTCCCAAATCAGATTGGAGGGACTTGCACAAGATGCATTTTTGAATTGTAACGACTTCTAACGTCATCACACGAACTTGGGGTGAATTGAATTGCTTTTGTTCATCACCCAAAACCTGGATCCAAAGATCAAGACTTGCAATCCATATTACAGAAGATCCAACCACGTACATGGCTCTCCAACTAACTCTCCACTCTCTCTTATCTATTCTTTCTCTTCAAGTTACTCTCAAGAACTATATCTAAAAACACCCAACAACAATAAAACTATTTAAAGAGCTCTCCATTCAACTTTTCATTGTCTGGTGGTCCCCATGTCAATAAATGAATCTCATTTCATATTATGATCAAAGTTATATAAATAAAGTTATTCATGTAAATTAAATATAATTACAAAAAAAATAATCTTTTTCAAAATTTATGTAATGTAGAATTTTTTATAAAAAGATATTAAATTTGAATGCTAATATTTAATTGGGATATTATCTCAGATAATCCTGACATATTTTTTTTTCCCAGATGACCCTAAACTTATTTTTTGTCATTAAACCTAACGGAATTGTTAACGGTGTTAACTTTTTTTAATTAAACCCAGATTCCTCTTGTTCTTCATCTTCTTCCCTCTCTTGTTCTTCATATCCACACTACCATCACCAAAAACTGTAGAAAATTCGAACCCTAAATAGCCCCAATTTGAACACTTTCTCTCTCTTGTATTAACATAGCTTCATTGATTCGATTCCAACAAAATTAACATAAACTGTACCGGGCAATTGATGGTAGCATCTCACGCAATTAAAAAACAAAAAAAAGAAAACCAAATTGATGGCAGCACCTCACGCAATTAACAGCAATTAAAAAACAAAAAAAAAGTAATAATGTTTGAGATGGCAGCAGAAGCAGTACCAGGCTATTGATGGCTGCCAAACAAAAACAAAAATCAAACCCAAAAACCTCACGGAGCACCTCACGCAAGGGAAGAAAGAAAACCCAAATTAAATCCATTCTTCAATTTAGTGCAAATTATCAAGGGGGTAACAATATCTATATTCAATGCAAATAACGGCAATGAGCAAATTTTAGCATAAATTGCATAAAATCATCTATTATAACACCAACCAATTCATAATCGAAAGTGAAGAGATAGTGGCCACTTCTCACTGGTGGTGCGCGGAAAACATAAGCGAAATCATATAACTCAAGTGGAAGAGATGGTGGTGTGCGGGTTGTTTCAAATCTGGGCGCTCGTGGTGGTGCTAATCTGGGAGCTCGTGGTGGTGCAGACATGCGCTCGTGGTACTGCAGACGTGCGCTCCTGGTGGTGTAGATGTGCGCTCGTGGTGGCCGGTGGATGTCGCCGGAAATTCAAGTTGATGTCGTCGGTGGACTTGGAAGGTGAAGAGGAGACGTGGTTTTAGACATAGTTAAAGGCTTAGTCGGGGAATTCTTCAAGTAATTGTTGTTGTTGTTCTTTGGGGTGGATTGTTGAAGATTGTGCTTGAGTTGAAGAAGGGGTGGGTGGAAGTTTAAGCAAAAGTCAAACCAATTTTAATCTGGAGAATCAATTGAGAAAAAAAAAAAGAATGATGGGCTTGAGAAGAGATGAAGAACAAGAGAGAGAAAGATATGAATTTAACAAAAGTCAAACCAAGTTAGGGTGTAGTTAACGCCGTCACTAATTCCGTCCGTTTGAATGACAAAAATCAAGTTCAGGGTTATCGGAGACAAGCCTGCCAAAGTCAGGGTTATTTGGAAAAAAGACCTATAAGTCAGGGTTATTTGAGATAATATCCCTATTTAATTTCATAAATTAAGAAAAGATAGTAGATTTTGTGTATGAAATATATCCAATATTAGGTCATTTTATAGATAAAGAAAATTTATAGTTGTTGGGATAGTAACTATTACCATCTTTTTTAAAAAAAATTATAAAAAGATCATTAAATGGTTGCAAGAAAAAAAAGAAAACTTTAGTAATTGCAATGATATGTTTTGATTTTGTGGGCCACACATATTGGAGACCATCTCTCCTTTAACCCAAATGGTATCTTCTCCAAGAGACACTTTGCAAAGTGTTTCCATGGAGATATACACCCAATACGCACTCAAGAGCGAGCCCATTGTTGGATAAGAGGTAGCTCTCCATTTTCTCTCTCCTCGAAGAGCTAGTTGGAGAGCTAGTTGGAGAACCCCATTTTACATACTCTAACAACTATTTCTATCAATAGTTGTATTATTAAAAGTTATAAATCAAGGCTCTTTCTCCATAAAAAATCATTATAAAAAAAAGACTGAAATCATGAGAAAGAGAACACATATCAAACATGAGGCATTACATTGACGAGCTATAACATAGGCTGCATATATCATTGAGCTCCCTAAAAACATGAGAAAGAGAACACACACCAAACAAATTAACAAGTGATACACTTTCTCTATAATCACATCCACATACCAACCCTCCAAGGATCTCTCCTTAAGCTTCTTGATAATTTCTTGGCAATCACTCTCCAAAACCACTGATGAGGCATTACATTATTGAAGAGCCATCTTGTTAGTCCAAAGACCATTGCTTTCACCTCCGCTACATTCACACTCCACTTCACACCTGCTCTAATAACAATGCCCGAATAGTCTCTAATAACCACCCCCATACCCACATCATTCTCCCCAAAGACAGCTGCATCCACATTAATTTTCAGAACACCTGCTGCTGTGCTGCAGGTAGGCACCAAGACGCCTCAGCGCGCTGCTGTCTTACAGATCATACAGCACCTGTACCTGGCCCATTCTAAAGGTTGTTAGCAAAGACACCGCAGCGGTACCCACTTCACCGGGGTGTCGATCGAGGGAGTACACCCATGGAGCAGATTATTTCTCTCATTCCATATAGCCCATGCCACAACAGCCACCAACTCCATCTCGCTGCAAGATAAAGGATTGCAAGCACAACTCAATCCAGTCAAGCACATTCCTAAATTTTGGACAGTCATTAAAAAAAGCACCCAAGTCCAAGGTCTCCCAAATAGCAGCATCCCCTAGACATCACCATATAGCATGAAGCTCGATCACCTTCTTCCTCAAAGCCGCATCGAGTACAAATTGGGAAACATTTTCAAGTCGTCAATGGAATCCCCTACTTGTAAGGCAACGCTGAACTACAGAGTTTCCTCACTTCGACTTAATATTTGGTGTCATAATAAATGTGTAGAACATTATAACAAAGGGAGTGTCTAGTAAAATAAGTACTTTTGTAGTAATAAACAATGATGTGAGATAAGTTCTATCATTATTATTAGGCTGTTTTTAGAATTTTAAGCTATAAATTTTTTGATATTCTACCAAACAATCCCCTCAATCTAAGTTCTGCAATCATATTTCACTATAGTATGTGTTGGAGTTTTTAATATAAACTTTAAGTTTGCTTCAAAAGAATATGAAGAGTCATTTTTTCCTATTGTCCCACATTGAAAGAATATGAGGGAAGAGTAAGGTTTATAACCATTACTCTTTCTCTACCCTTTGAGTTGAGTAGCAATGAGGCTTTTAGTGGGTATGTGGTGATGTGTGGATACCACACGCGCGCCGCCGCCGCCCGCCCGGACCAGGGCCATGGGCCTTGGGCATTTTATGACCGTTTTTTATCAGTATTAAGTTACCGTTTTTTCTCTTAATCTCTCTTTTAATGCCGTTTTCTCCCCTAATCTCTCTCCTGATTTACGGCCATGACTCTTCCCATTATGTGACCGTTTTTCCCCACGATTTCAGCCACGTTCTAATTTCGTCTGGGTTTGTTGCCTCTATAAATACCAGTGTTCTGGTATTCTCGAAACACACAGAAACACATTCACATCTCCTTCCTCTAATATTCTGGGCAGTATTCAAGAGCGTTCTTAATCTGTTTTTCTGTCAACACCGGAAAGGCAGAAACCGTGTATCCCTGGAGGTTGATTGCTGTGAGTCCGTGTGTTGTTGCGGGGCAAATTCAACTTTAGGGCAGTGATCTTCTCACGCCACGGTTGTCAGTTAAGTGTGTTAATTTTGTTACCAGTTTTTGTTCCTACATTCTAAAGTTGAATTTTATACTTTTTATCTGTTTTTCGGAACTATGGCTGGTGAAAAATCTGATGAACCTGTGCGTGTCGCTGCTGTGCCTATTACCAATTCGTTTATTCCTGACATGTCTAAGTTAGACCCGTTTGATGGAAAAAATTATAAAATGTGGTCTGATAAAATGGAATTCTTTTTGGGTCAAATTGGGGTAGATTATTGTTTGTCTTGATCTTTCCCGAGAATTCCAATAGGGATTTTGTTAAAGATAATAAGACTTGTCGTGGGATGTTACTACATTATATGACTGCTTGCCCGTACATGATTTATAGTAAGTCCAAAAATGCTAAGGATATTTGGGATGCCTTGAATGCTAAGTATGGTACTGATGATTTTGGGACTAAAAAATATGCTTGTAGCCGTTGGTTGAAGTTCTCTATGTCTGATGATAAACCTGTATTAGATCAAGTTCATGACTATGAACATTTGTGTGCTGATATTGTGGCTGAGGGTATGGCTATTCCTGATATGTTCCAAGCCAATTGTTTACTTGAAAAATTACCTCCGTCTTGGGAAAATTTTGTGCATTCCTTAAAACATAGGCGTAAAGACTTCACCCTTCAGGGAATTAGTTTCCCACATTAAGATTGAGGAGCGAACCGTATCCAAATTAAAGGGAAATTTGTTGATCATTCTTCCTCTTACCGCTAATCTTGTGGAAAATAAGGTCTGCTGCGGGTAAAGGACCAAAAGGTAAGGGTCCTAATCGGTTTCATGGTACAAGGCGAGATTATAACAACTTTAAGGGAAAAGGTCAGTTTAAGGGAAATTGCTTCGTTTGTGGTAAGTATGGGCATGCTGCCAAGGATTGTCGTCTAAGAAAGGAAGCTCCAAACAAAGCAAAAGACAACAAAGCTCAAGCCAACCTTGCTTTGAAGACGACATTATTGCTCGCTGTGGTGTCTCGAGGTCAATCCGGTAAGCAATGTTCTTTGAATGGATCGTTGATACTTGGTGCAACCCGTCACATTTGCGCCAACAAGGAGATGTTCCAGGACTACAAGCAATGTTTCGGAAGGAGAATGCGTCTTCATGGGCAACTCAAGCACTTGTGAGTGTTCTAGGCAAAGGAAAGGTTTTCCCGAAATTAACTTCCGGAAAACCATTGCTTTGCGAGAATGTTTTGCATGTTCCCGACATCCGCAGAAACCTCATTTCGGTTCTCTTTTAAACAAAGCAGGAATTAAGTTAGCTTTTGAATCGATAAACTTGTATTAACCGAAATGGTGTTTTTGTGGGTAAAGGCTTTTGTAATCTTTGGACTTTTTGTTTTGGATGTTGTAATTGATAATAAGAACTCTCATGCTTCCGTTTATATTGCTGAGTCTGTTTCTTTATGGCATTCTAGACTAGGTCATGTGAATGTTGCATCTATTAAAAGACTTAAACAACTTAGTCTTATTCCTGACTTTAGCAATACATCGTTTGAGAAATGTGAAGTATGTGTAGAAGCTAAGCACCCTAAGAAAGCATTCAATAAAAATGTATCCCGTTCCTCTACTTTATTAGAGTTAGTCCATAGTGACTTAGGTGACATTAAGAATTCCATGAGTAGGGGAGGAAAGAAGTATTATATTACATTTGTTGATGACTTTTCACGTTATACTAAGGTTTATTTATTGAGTTCTAAGGATGAGGCTGAAGAGAAATTCCTAATTTATAAAGCCGAAGTTGAGAACCAATTGGACCTTAAAATTAAGAGGGTGAGATCAGATAGGGGTGGGGAATATGATGGAGTTTCCCTTAAGAAATTTTGTGAGTCTAATGGGATTATTCATGAGGTTACAGCTCCCTATACACCTGAGCAAAATGGAATAGCTGAGCGGAAAAATAGGACTCTTAAGGATATGATGAATGCAATGCTTATTAGTTCAGGTATGCCTACTAACATGTGGGGTGAGGCTATTTTATCTGCTTGCTATGTTCTTAATCGAGTTCCCCATAAGAAGTTAGATAAGACTCCCTATGAATTATGGAAAGGCTTCAAGCCTAATTTGGGTTACCTCAAAGTGTGGGGGTGTTTGGGTAAGATTGGACTTCCTGACTTTCAAAGGAGTAAGATTGGACCTAAGACTGTAGATGGTATCTTTATTGGTTATGCTTCTAACAGTGCTGCATATAGACTCATTCTTAAGGATGCTTCTGGTTTTGGTCCTATTAGAGAGTCAAGGGATGTTGAATTCTTTGAGCATGTTTTTCCTATGAAAGTTAGTATATCATCATACTTGCCTGCTGCATCTTCTTCTACTTTGCATCATGACATTGCATCATCTAGTGAGACTTTAGAACCTAGAAGGAGTAAGAGAGCTAGAATTGAGTCTAGTTTCGGACCTGATTTTATTACTACCTTTCTAGCTGCAAAAGAGTGTTTAGATGAGCAAGATGTCAATGTTCTTGTATTGGAAGAGAACCCAAGAACCTATGCTGAGGCCATGAGATCTGTAGACTCAAGTTTTTGGTTAGAGGCTATTAACAGTGAAATTGAGTCTATTATGAGTAATAATACTTGGATTTTGTCAGACCTTCCTAGAGGTTGTAAGGCCCTAAGTAGTAGATGGATTTTTACAAAGAAATGTAAGCCTGATGGGTCTTTAGACAAATATAAGGCTAGACTTGTAGTTGGAGGGCATCGCCAAAAGCACGGTTTAGACTTTTTTGATACTTATTCTCCTGTGACTAAGGTAGCCACCATTAGAGCGTTAATTGCACTTGCATCTATTCATGATTTGATTGTGCATCAAATGGATGTGAAAACTGCATTTTTGAATGGTGAGTTAAATGAGGAGATCTATATGAAGCAACCTGAAGGATGTGAGGTTCCTGGTCAAGAGGACAAGGTATGCAAGCTTATTAGATCTTTGTATGGATTAAAACAAGCACCAAAACAATGGTATGATAAATTTCATCAAACTATTACTTCAAATGATTTTTGTGGTAAATGATTCTGATGCTTGTGTTTATTCCAAAGTTGATGAACTTGGTTGTGTTTTTATATGTTTATATGTGGATGATATGTTAATCTTTGGGACCAATATAGACGTAGTAAATGCAACTAAGAGTTTCCTAAATTCTTGTTTTGAGATGAAGGATTTAGGAGAGGCTGATGTTATTCTTGGAATAAAGATTACTAGAACATCATATGTGATATCTTTAAATCAATCTCATTATGTTGAGAAAATATTGAAGAAGTTTGATCAATTTGATTGCATTCCCGTGAAAACCCCATATGATTCTAGTATTCATTTGAAAAGGAATAAGGGTGATAGTATATCCCAAGAACAATATGCAAAAATAATTGGTAGTGTAATGTTCTTGATGAATTATACTAGACCGATATAGCTTATCTTTGTTAGTAGATTGAGCAGGTATACTCACGGTCCTAATCGAGAGCATTGGGTTGCCTTAATTAGATTGTTGAAGTATCTAAAAGGCACTATCAATTGGGGTCTACATTATCAAAGGACACCTTGTGTCCTTGAAGGATTTTGTGATGCCAATTGGGTGTCAGATAATGATGAAATTCAATCTACTAGCGGTTATGTTTTTACTCTTGCTGGTGGAGCTATATCATGGAAATCATCAAAGCAAACATGTATTGCCAAATCTACCATGGAATCTGAATTTATTACTTTAGAATTGGCAGGTCAAGAAGCTGAATGGATAAGGAGTTTGCTTGCTGATATTCCATTGTGGGGGAAGCCAGCTCCATCAGTTTCTATGCGGTGTGACTCGAGTTAGAAATTTAGTTAAAAATAATGTGTTATCACTCGAGTATGTAAAGTCAGAGAGGAATATTGCTGATCCTCTTACCAAAGGCCTTTGTAGAAAAATGGTGCTGGAGTCAGCACAAGGAATGGGTTTAAAGCCTATTGTGGAGTGAATTGTGGTGGATACCCTTCTTAGGAATTCCTAAGTTCAAAGGGTCAAACGAAATCACAAAAGAACTCAAGTTGTTAATACTACTACCATTCCTAGTAATAAAAAGTGATGTAGTATTTTATTTCATTATACTGTTATATGTGTGAGGTTGAGCTTATAGCTCTTAATAAGTTCATAGCCTTACTTAAGGTGGTTTGTGACAGTACAAACTTGATGAACTTACCTATGTGAATGTGGGGGTTACGCCCAATCCCCTATGAGAGTCAAAAGGCTTAGACTCTCTAGAGCATTCATGAGAATCCAGGTTAATTGTGGGGCACTAATATTACAATTGCGAGAACGTTTCTTGATTTGAAAAAGGTTGAGTGCGCATCTATGGTTTGCTAACCTCATGAAAGGTTCAAAGAGAAATCTACCTTTTATGACAGTAAGACATACTTGTATGCACTAAGTGTCAATTCAAGTCCATAAGACATTGATACTTCAAAACCTAGTATCTATTGCCCAGATCATCTTTTTCAGCCCCGTTTCTTTCTGTTTTCTTCTTTTGAATCATGTGGGGGATTGTTGGAGTTTTTAATATAAACTTTAAGTTTGCTTCAAAAGAATATGAAGAGTCATTTTTTCCTATTGTCCCACATTGAAAGAATATGAGGGAAGAGTAAGGTTTATAACCATTACTCTTTCTCTACCCTTTGAGTTGAGTAGCAATGAGGCTTTTAGTGGGTATGTGGTGATGTGTGGATACCACACGCGCGCCGCCGCCACCCGCCCGGACTGGGCCAGGGCTTTGGGCTTTGGGCTTTGGGCTTTGGGGAATAAACTTAACTTAACTAGAGTTTTGGGTCAGAAATATGTTGGCATTTTATGACCGTTTTTTATCAGTATTAAGTTACCGTTTTTTCCCTTAATCTCTCTTTTAATGCCGTTTTCTCCCCTAATCTCTCTCCTCATTTACGGCTGACTCTTCCCATTATGTGACCGTTTTTCCCCACGATTTCAGCCACGTTCTGATTTCGTCTGGGTTTGTTGCCTCTATAAATACCAGTGTTCTGGTATTCTCGAAACACACAGAAACACATTCACATCTCCTTCCTCTAATATTCTGGGCAGTATTCAAGAGCGTTCTTAATCTGTTTTTCTGTCAACACCGGAAAGGCAGAAACCGTGTATCCCTGGAGGTTGATTGTTGTGAGTCCGTGTGTTGTTGCGGGGCAAATTCAACTTTAGGGCAGTGATCTTCTCACGCCACGGTTGTCAGTTAAGTGTGTTAATTTTGTTACCAGTTTTTGTTCCTACAGTATGTTATATTAACCATGTATCTGTTGTTTTAGTAGATATAAGATATAACAGTAACACTCACCAGTTTGATCAAGGACTCTTAAAACTTTTAACAACTAAGCCAAAAGACCAATCTTAATTCTCACCGTTTATATATAATAAGGATTCTACAGGTTAATTAAGCCGATGATACTTTTCTTTTTGAGTTCCAATAGAATTATTTTACCTTAATTCCACGATTTCTTTTCTTGTTTTAATAGAATCTAATTTAACAAAAAAAAATTTGAAAATCTTGTAATGATAAAATTGATTTTTATATTCATTAAAGGAATGAAATTAATTATGCTTAAGATAAATTTATCTACAAACTTTACGATTAGATTTGAAACGTCATCATATATCTACACGTCAAAAGATATGATTGAAGTTAGTAAAACGTGAAATAGATATTGAAAGCCCTACTTAACATCGAGTACTAGTACTCTAGTAGTTCTCAACTTTCCTATGCCTAATAGATGTAGTATTAGAAACCGTAATCTATCCCTAGCCTTTGTAATCGACATTATTTAAGCAAAGAGTATTTCAGTCCACAAAATTCATAGCTAGTTATGGCGAGGTACCTCGACCGCGATGAGGCATATATCGTCGAGATTGAATTTGGTGAATTGCAGTTATTAAACAAGGTCAGTGTGACATGTTGCCTTATTATATCCTGGCTTCAACTAGGGCTAATTATCTTCCAAGTATCAGATTCCTCGGACATGCAACTTCAAGCAATAATGTTTGGATCACACGTATACTTTACAATGGGACTCTTTCTTGCTGTTTTTGGGTTGTGGTTGATGATGTTGGTATGTGATCATATTAAGCATCGTACACAAGGTACGCTTAATGATTTCGAGGAGATGTTGGTGTTTCTTCGTTGGCAACGTGTTTTAGTAAGACTCCCAATGTACGTTACATTAATTTCATTAGTCTACGTAGTTTTAGGGTCGTTAGGTTTTTTCATGTCACACAAGTTTTTGTTAGATCTACTACCATTCTCCAAGCGTTTTGCTGATAGTGTTGTGCATCTCATGAGTCCTCTCATGGGTCCCTTCTGCATTGAGCTATCAGTTATTTTACTACCAGTTATCACCGTACTAGTAGTTCGTTGGCTCATTGACGAGTGACTTCGTTCGTAAAGTTTTCCTAAAGAAGGCTATTCTTTAGCCTTAAACGCAATTACTATTTTTTTTATTGGAATTAATTACTATTGCATATACTTTAGGGTGATTATGTAATCTCGGACGGATTTTTTTTTCCTTATTTCATAATGAAACTCTTTAATTCATTGTCCCTTTATCTTTGCTTGTTTAGATTTTGATAGCGTTGATCTGAACAAATATTACTATTTTTGCTTGTTTAGATTTTGATTCTACTAATCTTGAATGGCTTCTAAGGGCGCTCTAAGTAAGAAAAAGGTTTCAATAAAAAATAAAATAAAAATCTTGGTTTGCGGCCTTTTGATATCTTATAGTTCATGTTGCAAATCAAATTCATGGAGTATAATAAACCTAAGGATCGATTTTCACTAGGAAAACACAAAACAGTTGCCGTCGTAAAGAGAGAAAGTATATACGAAACAAAGATTACCCCTCACTTAGGACTCAAGTTACAACTTACAAGCACTTAAAACACTTATACTTTGCTCACACAGATGCACACATATAGCAGGGTCGTTCCTGACATTTTATAGGGCCGAAGTGAAACTTAAGCTTAGGGCCTCTTACATGTGGTGGCCAGTGGCGGATTTACAGGGGGTACAGTGGGTACAGCTGTACCCCCATTCCCAAAAAAAAAAATGACGGAAATAAAAGCAGAAAGAAAAAAAAAAAAAATTTTTTACGCTGCCCAACTTTTCTCACGCGTGAGTTGATGGCTGATGATGCGTCCCTTTCTTTCTCTCTCCTCTGGGCTTCTCTGTGTGTGGTCGATCGACCGTCGCATCTCTTTTTCTTTTTTGGTGAATCAGAGTACTACTCCATAACGTTACTTTTTTTTTTGCCTCCTCTCCCTCTTTTCTTTCTTTCTTCTCTCTTTTCTTTCTTTCTTCGCCACTTTACCGGAGCATTTATTTCGTTTTGTCACCACTTTGTTTGCCGGAGCCGGAGCCCAGAACTACAGAACGGCTTACGCGGCCAACGCGGGTCGCCACTTTGCCGGATCCTGTACTCAGTTCGCCGACTGTACTCGTTTCCAGAAGAAGGCAGAAGGCAAGCCCAGAGGCCAGAATTGAGAACCCTACTGTACTCTTACTGCCGACTGATTAAGGTATTTTTTTTTTTTTTTTTTTTTTTTTGATTTTTGCTAATTTATAAACTATAGACTTCTCATTTTGATGTGAATTGATATATTGAATTGAAATAATAAATTATGAAAATGAAATTTAAATGTTGTATTGTTGTGCAATTGTGAAATATGGAATTGAGATTATTTGAATTGAAATTGAGATTACTTGAATTGAAATTAGAGATTAGAAATTGTGAAATTGAAATTAGAGATTAGAAATTGTGAATTTGGAATTAGATGTTGTGAAATGTAATTTGAAACAAGGGACTTTGGAATTAATATCTAATAATATGTTTACTTTGTACTAGATTTGGGAAATGAAAAACAAAAGTTTAGAATCTTTTTGGAAGAGAAGTGGAGGAAAATCACAAACATTGTATTTTGATTTGATTTTTTAGTCGTAAATCAACTCAACTTAAGTGTATTTTGTTTTATTTGATTTTTTCTCATCCGTACCCCCATCCCGTAATTCCTGGATACGCCACTGGTGGTGGCAGACCTAGATTTTTCACCACACATATAGCAGGGTCGATCCTGACATTCAAGAATATAAGGCCCTAAAATCCCTGCTAGATTCGGCTCAGTTATCTCCAGATGGGGTGGATTCAATGGTTTGGACTCCCCACAAAGCGAGCTCATTCTCTGTGAAATCGTTATGCTATGAACTCGCAAAAATTGAAAATCATAGTGAGGTCTCTCCAATCAGGGGTATGTGGCGTGGTCTAATCCCACAACGAATTAAACTTTTTACCTTGCTCGCATTGCATGGGAAAATAAACACCAAGACTAAGCTCGCCTGAATCGGAATCATTTCGAATGACGAGGTAATGTGCATTTTATGCAATTGCTCGCCTGAAAACTATAATCATTTACTACTCCACTGTTCCTTCTCATGGCTTCTTTGGTCTTGGTGGCTGAATATTTGGAACTTACATTGGGTGCCACCCAATTCTCTCATTGAAGCATTTGAACAGTGGCAATTTTGCTCCAAAGGAGCTTTTCTCAAAAAAGTATGGGTGGCATGCTTTCATATTATTGTCTGGACTATGTGGAAGGAGCGGAATGCTCGCATTTTCAATAACATCTCTCTCTCTTCCTCAACTGTAAGACTTGGTCCTAGTTCGTCTCAGTTGGTGGATTAAAGGATGGGGAGATTCATTTCCTTACTCAAGTGAAGATATCATAAAAAAACCCAACTTGTCTTGCTTGGCCACTTTCAAATGGCCTAGTTGGTTCGTCAACCTTCACTCCCGCTCCTGTTTTATGGTCTCCACCCCCTCCTGGCCACTTAAAGTGGAATGTGGATGCGTCGTATAGTGCAAGTCTCCAAATGTCTGCCATTGGTGGGATTTTGAGGGGCAATGATGGACTATTCAAATGCATGTTCTCATGTCCAACCCCCCCACTGAGATAAATTGTGAGGAAGTTTTGGCGATTTATCGCGCTATTCAAATCACAATTCGGAATAACAGTTTCAATTCCTTCCCTATTGTGATTGAATCGGATTCGTGCAATGTGGTCAAATGGTGCAATGATAGTCAAGGGGGACCTTGGAACCTATGTTTCCAACTCAACTTCATCAGAAATGCAAGGAAGGAATGGCTCAACGTTACTATCACTCATAAAGGTAGGGAATCCAATATGGTGGCGGATTCCCTCGCAAAACAACGCTTGCGCAGAGATGTAGATTTCATACCTTGGATGTAATTCCATGGCCTAGTAGTGTACAAAGACTGAGTCTCCTAGTGGTCCATTAGCTACTGAAGAGGTGATATACCTCTTATGTTTTTTTGAAGTCAGTGTGTATCTGAACACTTTTGCTATGAAATAAAATCTGCCAAATTATCAAAAAAAAAAAAGTAGTGTTATAAATATATATTGTGAATGTCCATTATAACCTTGACTTGTATATATATACTCTTGTGTCTATTGAATAAGATAACTACGAGTTTCATTCTACCGTTTCTCTCCCCTTGTTCCCTTCTCTCTCTATTTTCATAATACGTTATCAGCACCATTGCAAATTGCAAATTGATTGAACAGAAAACAAAATATAACAACAAGAACTACGAAAGAAAAGCAAAGAGAATGATGTAAGTTTACTTTAATTGTTTGATTACACCATTGCTAATTGGTTGATGGAAAAACAAAAGGCAAATTGTCAACAATTAAGAAAATGGAAAGAAAGTTCAATCATTGTAAGTTCTCTTTGTTGGTTTTATCTTCCATTTTGGTTATATTAGTTTCTATTGATGCAAATTAACTTTAATGGACATAATTTGACAAATCTATTGAATTTTTGAAGTACCAAATCTTGATAGTCGAATCAAGAACACATTATTTTAAGTTCATTGCCGCAATTTTGAAATTCAAAGAATTATAAGTATCTGACATACTTTATGTTCGCTTTCTTTAAACCAATATTTAGTGTAATCGAGGATTGACATTTGGAGAAGAGTTTGATGTGGATGAAACTCTTGCCTCCACAAATCATATCATTATTTGCACGAATACATATTGCTTATGTTTGTACCATAGCAGAGAACAAATTAAAATAAAAATCTAATCCCTTTTGCTTTCTTATACTGCATTGTTGTCAATTTGACAATATATGTCTCTTTAATTTGTTTAATTTTTTTTTATTATTTGATTGAGGAAGATCATCCATATATTGTCAAAGAATTTTTTTTTATTTGATTAAGGAAGATCATCCATATAATTTGTTTAATTTCTATTTGACTATCACTTTAACACCATAGAATTTGATGATTGATAATGGTAATCCTTAGTATTGGTTGAATCTTGATATGGATATATATAGCATGGATAGATTTGTTGGAAATCTTGTGAATTATAACGATTTGATATGATATGTAAATCAATGTATTAATGGTCAGTATAATTATCTCCTATAGTGAATTTTGTCAAATATTATGCAACTTGAATGTATGGCCTTTAATATTATTTGTTGTCTTGATGTTTTTTATAAACATAGTTGCAATTACTCGTATTATGAGAATAAATTGTCAAGACAAAATTTGAAGTTTTTATTTAGGATGAACATGTGGATATATACTCTGAAATTAATGAACTTCATGAATCAAAGAGACTAGGTTGAGATAGTATTGATAATAATTTATAAATTAATATCTCTTGTTACCATTTTTATCAATAGTTTATATTGAATTGATGCTTCTGAAGAGTATATATATTATATATCTTCAAGTATAATATGCTCTGGAAGAGCATAAGTTCTCCCGGAAGGAGTCGCAAAATTTAATCTTGCCAATATAAAAGACACGTTGATGGTGTCAGATGTCACATCATTATCTAGCGAGATTGATAGTGTATTCTTTATATTCAAGTAATAAATTCAAATATTATCCGACCGGTTGGTTAATGAGAAGTATGACCATTTGAAATTTTGACCAATCAGAAGTTTGGCATGTATAGAGTATTCATAATGAAATATCACGACATGAGAAATATCACGACATGAGAAATATCCTTAATGTGACAAATTAGGCCATTTGGGTGTAACTTACCCATTTTGAGAAATTTGAAAATTTTATTATAGAAAATGTGCTGAAAACTCTCTCGTGTTGTAACTATATTATTTTAAGGGCAAGACATGCACAATATTGAGATTAAGCATGATATCGGAGATCTTGACAATCATTGATATTATACAAGTTTTATTATAGTGAGCAAGACATACGAGTATGTTTATGAATAGTTTATGTATTGCAATTGAATTTATTGCATAAGTTAATTGGTCTCCTATTTGGGGCAAAATATTATTCAGCATAAGAAAATCCAACTGCGTAAATATATTTACTCCCCAATTTGTTTGTTCTCCTGAAGAGAATCAGTACAGAGTTAGTCGATTAGAGTTCATAAAAACGGACATGAGAAATATATATTGTGAATGTCCATTATAACCTTGACTTGTATATATATACTCTTCTGTCTATTCAATAAGATAACTACGACTTTCATTCTACCGTTTCTCTCCCCTTGTTCCCCTCTCACTATTTTCATAACAAGTACTCCCTCCGTCCCAGAATACTCTCGACACTTATCAGGGCATGTCGTTTTAGATGATAAGTTGTAGTTTGTTTATCAATTGTTATTTTATTGAAAAAGTAGATGTGATATGTGTTAGTAGGTAGTAAAAGTAGTATTATTTTATTTGGTGGAGAGAGAATGTGGGCTAATAGTTAGAGTTGGTAGGTAGTAGGAGTGGTATTATTTTATTTGGAGGAGATAGAGTGCGGGCCAATGATTAAAAGGTAGAAGGATTAAAAGGTAGAAGGATTAAAATAATAGTGGGTCATATCCAAAAACAGAAATGTAAAGAGTATTATGGGACAGATGAAAAAGGAAAGTGTAAAGAGTATTCTGGGACAGAGGGAGTAGTACTTTTTTTGACACTTACACAACAAAATAATCAAGTACACTATGTTTTTTCCTAATTATACATCAAAATAGATAATCAAAGTCATGTATATATCTGAATAGTATTAAAGTCAAAGTAGGCAATTAAAAGAACGGAGAAAATATATTTTTTATTTAAGTATATTATTTTTATATAAAAAAATATATTATTTTTTACACTAATTACAACTTACCAACACTTAAATCAAGATTACCCTAAATGGATCAAAATAACTCTACAATCAAAGAAAAGTACCATAACATGGTATAACACTTAAACAATAAATAAAAGATGTTTACTGCCATTAGAGCAAACCAAATGGTTATCCTATATTTGTGGTCATCAATTAATTTATTACTTCTCTCTCCCACCTCACTCATATCCAACTTATCTCAAACCCATAATTTTTTTACTCCCAATGGTTGCCCTACTATATTTTGACTTTCCTTCAAATTGCAAGCTCAACTTTCCTTTTCCCACCTATCCACGTGTAAGTTGCTAAAGCTTTGCCCTCCTTTGCTTTGGTTCTTCACCATGGACTGGGCAACATTTCTCTCTCTTCTTTTTTCTTCTCTCTCTTAATAAACAATATTATTTATACATTCTCTTTCCTTATGCCCACATTACAGGACAACGGTTGGCCATGCTCTTACATGTACTTGTAGGATAATAAATACTAATATGTTAATATAAATAACGGAAACTTTTAAAATGAATTACGTCCTTAGTCTCACGTCACTTCTTACACCTATCAAGATACCTAACTTTAGAGGATTAGTATCAATTGTTATTTATTGAAAAAGGTATATGTGATACGAGATAACAAAGTGGTTATTTTATTTGGAGGAGAGAGAGTGGTGGGTTATGTTTATTGAGGGAAAAAAAAATATTGAAATAGCAATGGCTTTTATATTTGTATCCAACAATAAAATTGTTGTAGGACAAATATAAATAAAGTGTAAAAAGTGTTGTGAGATAGATAGTATAGAAAGGAAAATGTAAAAAGAAAAATGTAAAAAAAAAAAAAAAAAAAAAACTTTTGGCCTTTAAGGGATTTGAACACGTGTGACTTGTACAATAGTAAGTATAGCACAAACCAGCAAGCCAAGCTTGCTTTTGTTGAATGTAGTTGTTGTTGCTTCCTTTTATTTGAAACTTTATAAAAACTGGGCCCCTTATGTTATTAGGCCCTAGGTGGTTGCCCCTCAAAACAACCCCCAGGGTCGGGCCTGACATATAGCTCCATCGTGAAGGACAACACCAACCCACTAATTAGAGCATTGAACTAGCTAGTATTATAGTGTATATGGCAAATGCTAACGGGCACTCCGGGGGGTTAGATAAAACTAATACTCCATCTATTTTTTTATCCTTCTCACTTTCTTGTGCACGTTTCTTAGTGCACATCTTTGAACTTAAATATCATTCATTATATATTAGTAAAAATTATAATATTGAATATTAATAAAGTAGTAATTGTGACGAATCAAAAAATACCCTACATGACTATATTTTTTCTTATAAATTGAAAAATATTGAGAAGATTCTCTCTAAGTATGAATAGTGTCAAGATTCCAAGTGAGAATGAAAAAAAAGCAGAGGGAGTATACCTTACCTATTTTAAGTCTAGTCTCAAAATAAATTACTTTTTCAAACGAGTGTCCCCGGGGTATTAGATGAAACTAATATATCTTACCTATAAATAACTTACGCAAGGATACACTCAATGACAATTATCAAAGTTTTTTCTTTTGAATTTTTATTTTTTTTAACAAAAAGTTTTTAATGTTTTGGCTTTTGTGTTCAAGAAGAAGAATAATCTTTTGGTCTTTGCATGTGTTCTTATTAATATTTATTTATTCTAATTAACAATTTTGATATGTGATGTTATTTTTTGATGTTGTACATGTAAAGAACATTTCAATAGTATAAGAAGAATATTTAACAATTTTATTCAAGATCATATGATGGAGTATATAATTTATAGGTCTATTTATAATAAAAAAGAACAATTGATTGATATAAGTATATAACCAAGAACATGTTGTTAGTTAAATTTGAACATGCCATCAATATAAAAATAGCATCTATCTTTTATTTTTAGAATGTGTTCTTTTAATAGAGTTTGTATGCTCTTTCAATATATGTTCTTTTTTTTATTATAATATATGTTCTTTTCATTACTATCTAAATTTTTATTATAAACGAACCTTAGACATGAATAATATGCTCTTTGTACCATGAACAATATGTTATTTTTACCTAAAATATGTGTTCTTTGATTTTTAATTGTATGTTCATATACCTTGTGTTCTTTTTCAAAAAAAATATATAATAACTATGCTATTATTATCATCGTCGTCATCATCATCATCATCATCATCATCATCATCATTATTATTATCATCATCACCATTATTATTATGATTATTATTATTTATTCTTTTAGACGCCATTGTAGGAAATCGTGTTGGAAAGTATACTCTATTTATTTTTAAATAGTTATCATGTTAGGTTAGCACACACATATTAAGAGTACTATATAGTACCAAGGACCCTTTGGTCCAATGGCATGGCTTTCTATCTCCCAAATAAGAGACCAAGGTTCAAATCTTGGTGGAATTATAATTTCAATGTTGGGGTGGTGGGACTTGTTGGGCCTCTGGGTGTAGGGGTGTTCATAACCGGGTACCCAGCTTTTCGGGTACCCGGATATGCGGGTACCCGCATATTCGGGTACTTGAAAAGCCGGCCCATGACCCGACCCGGAAAAACCGGGTACCCGGTTTTCCCAGGTCGAGTCACAGGGTACCCTGTTCGCTAATCCCCCCCCCTTTTTTTTTAAAGCTGGATTTATTTTACATATACACAAGTTCCAATGTTCCATGCCCACTGCACTGCTCACCCAGAAAACATTTCCTTCTCTTTTTTGCAACCCAACTCTGCCTCCAAACCCAATAAACGGCGTCGTTGAGCACATAAACATTGATAACCTACCATTAAAACCCGCAATTTTACTACAATTTGCCTTCTTTTTTATGGTTAGACATAAATTAGAGTGATTTTGAGGAAAATTAAAGGTAAAAGAAAGGAAATTGTTTCTAGGTTTTTGTTGCAGGAGAGACAAATGGGTTATGGGGGTCGATAATGATGAAATTGCCATTCAATTTTGGAAAAAAAAAATTGTGGGTTTTCTTTTCTGAGGTTTTTTGGGAGAAGATTTTTGTGGGTTTTCTTAGTAGTAGTATGATTAAGATGGAGGAGAGGAAAGGGCAGATAAAAGAAGAGGGAGGAGAGAGAAAATGTAGGAATAGTACTGAGGGCGTGAAGCAGGGTACCGGGTATTTTTGCTTTCAAATGGATGAAATGGGCTGAACATTTGTGGGCCAAAACAAATTAACAAAGGGCTGGTCAGAAATGGAAAATAAAAAAAGAATTCGAACTTAGCCGGGTACCGGGTACCGGGTACCCGCCTTCCTAGTTCCTCCGGCCCATGACCCGACCCGGATTTCTTTGTTTTTTCCGGGTCGGGTACCCGGCCCGATATAATCCAGAAAAATCAGCTTTTGACCCGACATTTTTTGGTCGGGTCAGCGGGTTTTCGGGTCGGGTTTTTCTGAACACCCCTATCTGGGTGAGTGACCATGTGCGAGGGCAGCTTAGAAGAAATTCATAGGAATTTATGTAGGAATTGTGAGTGAACAAGGGGAAGGTAGGTAAATCAATTCCTACATTTGTGGGAATTTCAAATTCCCATAAATTTTCATTGCCTCCATTTTCTCCACTTCCTATTATCCAAACAACAACTCAAATAAGAAAATTATGGGAATTTCTATTGCCTACATAATTTCTTGTATACCAAACAACCACTAAAAGTATATAGTAGGGGGTATAGGTATTGTTGGCAAATAGTGTAAAAGTATAAATAAAAAAATTGGTTAAGTAAGACAGAGAGTTAGTGGAGGGATCCACATCACATGAATATGAGAAAAGAGTGTGTGAGAGAGAGATAATTAGTGGAGGGATTCATATCACATGGGTTATAAGGGATAAATAATCCATTAGTAACAAGATAATTATTTATGAATGGAGGAAATATAGTGTACAAGATAATTTTGAGGATGGATGGACTATATGCAATTATGCAAACATATTCCTATTGAATTAGACGAGTCACATTTCTTTTTATCTTTTACCTATTATATAACATATTTTCTTTTCCAGTTTATTAGATTATTCTTTTTTCTTTCCATAAAGTTCTTCCCGTTTTCCGTTTAATGTTGTTCCACAAATTCTCGCTTCTACTTATTCCATTTTAGCAATCAAATATATATTCTTTTACCTAATTGCTCCACCATATAGACCCACTACTTTATACACTATTTCACAACCACATTCTTTCTCCTATTAAAAGACAATAAATTACCCACATGCACACTCTCTTTTTAATTTTAAAAATAATAAATGACCCACTTACATACTTTCTCTCTCCTCTTTTTTCTTGGTTTTTGGAGTTACACTAAATGTGTAGATTAGTATGGAATGGAGGTAGTATTAGTAAGCTAGTGACATCTCACACAAAAAGACAAAAAATGTTGGTACCAAAACTAAGTCAAAGTGGTACCAAAATAAAAGTCACAGTACCAAAATGTAAACTCCGTACCAAATTGAAGTTGGTACCAAAATAGAGTTGTACCAAAGTACTTTATTTTGTACTCTATTTTGGTACCACTTTTACTTAGCTTTGGTACCTCAAATTTTTTGTCTTTTTGTGTGAGATGTCATATTGGCATCTCATTATGTGCTGCCGATACTTTCTCATTAGTAAAAATACTAAATTGTTGTGTCACTACTTTAAGGCATTTAATATTTCATTAATTACTTTTGAATTTCTACAAGATGATTTTAGGAAGAAATATCTTAAAATCTAAAATTTACTATCTTATTTTTTTTCAACTTTTATCGCAGCCATTAATTATATGTATGCATTTAATAAAGTTATACTCCCTCCGTTTCATTTTAATCTACACACTTACACTTTTTACGCATGCCAATGCAAAACTTTGAGGACATATATCTTTAGTTTTGTATTTGTAAAAATTATAAAAAGTACATATTAATAAAATACATGTTATGATGAATCTAACAAGATCCCACATGACTATATTTTCATCTGCGTATAAATCACAAATGATGGTCAAATTGAAATTTGTGAATAGTGTAAAATGTCAAAGTGTGTAGATTAAAATGAAACGGAGGGAGTAATATACTAACCTCTGTTTCTAAATAAGTGCAATGATTTAACTTTCACGCTTGTCAATGCACAAATTTAAACATTAATATCTCTAATTATGTATTTGTAGAAGTTATAAATTGTTGATATCATGAAATATTCATTGAAACAAATCCAACAACATTTTATTTGATCATTTTTGTTTTTACATAATAGTTAAAAAATACAGTCAAAATGAGATGTGTGAATAGCGTAAAAGTCAAGTATTGCACTTAAAAAAAAGAAACAAAAAAAGTAAGTATTATTAATTTTAAGAAAATCCATGTGCAACTTGCACTAGTCTAGAAGCTAGTACTATAACTTTTTTTTTTACAATGGAACTATTACCATGACTATTATGAAGTACTTCGTTGGAGCAAGCATCATGTGCAATTAAGGCTAGTTCTTTTGGATTGAAATGAACTGAACTAAATTTATATGAACTGAACTAAGTTGTAATGAACTGAACTAAAATTGCGAGAGGAAACTAAGGCTATGTTCTTTTGGATTGAATTGAACTTTTTGTCTAAACTGAACTGAAGTTGATGAAAAATGTGAGAGTAAACTAACTGAATTGAACTGAACTGAACTGAACTGAATAAATCTGAACTGATTTGTTTTTGTCTCAACTGAACTGAATTTTCATTAATTCAGTCCAAAAGAACAAAGCCTAAGTCCCTGTTCTTTTGGACTGAATCGAACTGAATTGAACCGAACAGAAATAATAATAATAATAATAATAATAATAATTTTTATTATTATTATTATTGATAATAATAATAATAAAAATAATTAATAAAAATAATTAATATTAATAATTAATAATATTAATAATTAATAATAATAATAATAATAATAATAATAATAATAATAATAATGATAATAATAATAACAATAATAACAACAACAACAATAACAATAACAATAACAATAACAATAACTAATAATAATAATAATAATAATAATAATAATAATAATAATAATAATAATAATAATAATAATAATAATTAATAATAATAAAAATAATTAATATTAATATTAATAATTAATAACAATAACAATTATACTGAACTGAACTGAAATGAAAATAAGGGTGCGTTCTCTTCACCTTAAAAAATTAAGTTTCAGGTCCAATAAGTTCAGTTCAGTTCAGATAAGTTTAGTTCGGTTCGAGATAAGTTTCAATCGGGTCCAATCGGGCAATAAGTTCCAATCGGGTCTAATAAGATCCAATAAGTTCCAATCGGGTGAAATAAGTTCCAATCGGGTCTAATAAGGTCCAATAAGTTCTAATCAGGTGCAATAAGTTTCAATCAGGTTCAAAAAGTTCCAATAGTCAATGATCAATAAATATTTGTATTATTGTCCATTATTTTATTATTCATATCACTATTAGCTGATTACGTTATTATTGAAATTTTAATTAAAGTACCACAATGATTATATCGTATTATACTTGTATTATTGTCTATTATTTTATTATTCATATTACTATTAGCTGATTATATTATTATTAAAAGATATTATAATCATGGTTAAATAAGGTTAACAATAATAATCATCATAATTACAATATTTTGCAATTCGTCTTTAAATAACTAGAGAACATGTTTTCGTTACTAATAACAATGAAAGACATAAATGTTATCAATTGATTGCTTCATTATCATCACCGAAGTATCTTTCTTAGATATATTAGTGGTGAAAGTTATGTATAGGCAAGTATATAAATAGTATTTTTTTTTTGTTAAATTGTTTATCATAAGAGATAATTAATAATAATTTTTTTAAAGGGTGAATTATAATAATTATTACTTCACAATAAATTTTGAGGGGTAGTATTTACATTAGGGGTAATATTTATGTTATTACTCATCAATTTTTTTGTCTAATAAGGGCAAATAAGTTCCAATTAGGTCCAATAAAAGTCTAATAAGTTTCAATCAGGTCCAATAAGGTCTAATAAGTTTCAATCAGGGCCAATAAGGTTTAATAAGTTCCAATCTGGTCAATAAGTTTCAATAAGGTCCAATAAGTTCCAATCAGGTTCAATCAGGTCCAATAAGTTGAATCATGTTCAATCAGGTCTAATAAGTTCTAATCAGTTCAGTTTAGGTCCAATAAGTTCAGTTTAAATAAGTTCAGTTCAGTTCAGGTCCAATAAGTTGAAGAGAACGCACCCTAAGTCCAAAAAAACAGGGCTTAAGTGGACTGAATAAATGGAATTTTCCTGAACTGAACTGGATTTTCCTCAAATAAACTGAATTTGTTAGAGTGAACTTAATTTCTATTAATTTAGGCTCTGTTCTTTTGGACTGAATAAATGGAAATTCACTTCCGTTCGATCGAGATCGATTCGCCCGTTCGATTCGAACTTATTCATTTCAGTTCAGACTACAACTTATTATTATTATTATTGTTGTTGTTGTTGTTGTTGTTGTTGTTGTTGTTGTTGTTGTTGTTGTTATTATTATTATTATTATTATTATCATATTCTTCTTCTTATTATTATAATAATAATAATAATAATTATTATTATTATATTATTACTACCTCCGTCCCAGAATAGTCTGAACACTATTCTTTTATGTTTGTCCCAAATTAGTTTGAACACTTCCATTCTTGGCATGGTCCCACCAATAATATATTATTTCTTTTACACATCTTTGGCCCACACTCTACCTTTTATCAATAAAAATTTACCTAACTTTCTATCTCCTCTAATAAAAAATACCCCACCAACTCCTATAACATCCACTTTTTAAATAAAATAACATTTGATAACCACACCACAACTTATCACCTTAAACTACGTGTCTCAATAAGTGTTCAGATCTTTTTGTGACGGAGGGAGTATGACTAATATTATTACTTCATATTATTATTATTCTACTTGTTATTATCAATATTACTCAAATCATAAGAATATTATTATTATGCATATTATTAGTATTAGTATTAATATTATTATTATTATTATTATTATTATCATTATCATTATCATTAATATTATTAATTATTATCATTATCAATGATAATGAAAATATTACTTTACTTGTAATTATTAATAATACTTAATTCAGTTCAATTCAGTTCAGATCAATTCAAACTTATTTATTTTAGTTCAGTTCAATTCAGTTCAGACTTATTCAGTCCAAAAGAACATAGCCTTAGTCCAAAAGAACATAGCCTTTATCCACTAATAAGCTAATACCAATACCAATGTCAATACCCTGCCCAGCCCTAAACCTCTCAACTTCCCTCACTCATATGGAATTCTGAGGCTCGAATTGATGAAGCTCGTTCCAGGTTCTTTTTTTCTCCTTAGATAACGATCTCTTGTTGCGATTTTTCATGTGAAATTTCATTTCTTGGGATTTTTAAGATCTACTTCATGTGATTATTCATAAGATTGATTTTATGCGGTTTTTATGGTTTGTTTCATGAATTCAACTTATTTTTTCGTTATCTCATGTTATTTCATTTTTTAGGGATAATTTACATGCTATAAACCTTATGATTCGAATTTTTGGTATAACTTCTTAATTCATGTTTGTTTCGTGGAACCAAATGATAACTATATTTATGTTTCAATTTGTAGATGCGCATATATGCGATTGTTCATTTGTTCTTGTATGTTTCATCAGAACAATTTTTCAAGTGTTGTGGCTGGAAATCTGGAATGAATGACCTGTTATCCCTTGGCTCAGGGCGGCCGCCCCTCCTGCCCTGGCTCAAGGAAGGGCCTGTGTGTTTGACAATAGTTGTATCTTTGTTGTTTGTCATGCTTGAACTTTTTTTAAAAATATGGAGTTTCTCGTCGCTTGTTTTTTAATGAAAATGAAAATTGTGCTCATGGATGATGGTGCTGTAGTATCTACGAAGTGGTAGTACATTGATTATTATAGCATTGCTTTCCCGGTTTCCTGAAATCGAAAGATTTGAAAGGGAGACATTGATTTGATTTCCTGCTTAATATCATCTCCTGAGTTCTAGTGTAGCTTGTTATGTACTTATGTTGCGTCTACTTAGTTATCTTCTCTATTCTGTCTTGCCCTTTTTTAACCTTAGTGTTATTGCCAGGGAAACTTTGTAAGGTTTAGCTTTGTTGTGTTGTAGAGAAAGACTGTCAAAACTCGTTAATGGACCTGCTAATGAAGGATAGCCACCCTGGTGTTGATGGTAGTGTTATTGATCAAAGGGGTGATATTTGTCATGCAGAAGGGGGTAGTAGAAATATGGTTGATCTAGTTAATGTGGTACATGATCGAGATGTAGGAACTGTTGCCTCTGCGTCGAGCAGTCTTCTACTTGAAGGAGACATTGATATTGGTCCTGACAAGGATCTTCAGTTTGAGTCGCATGAAGCTGCATACAAATTCTACCAAGAATATGCCAAATCTATGGGATTCACGACCTCCATAAAGAACAGCCGACGCTCAAAGAAATCAAAAGATTTTATCGATGCAAAGTTTGCTTGCTCCCGGTATGGGGCCACCCCAGAATCTGATATTGGTAGCAGCCGGCGGCCTGGTATCAAGAAGACCGATTGTAAGGCTAGCATGCATGTCAAGAGAAACAAGTATGGGAAGTGGGTCATACACGAGTTCATAAAAGAGCATAACCACGAACTTTTACCAGCCCTTGCATATTATTTTCGTATACACAGAAATGTGAAAATGGTTGAGAAGAATAATATTGATATACTTCATGCTGTTAGCGAACGAACAAAAAAGATGTATGTTGATATGTCAAGACAGTCTGCTAGTTTTCTAAATGATGGATTCCTAAGGGACGCACTTGGTTCTCAGTTTGATAAAGGAAATCAATTGGTTTTAGATGAAGGGGATGCCCAATTCTTACTTGATTATTTCATGTGTGTTAAAAAAGAAAATCCTAAATTTTTTTATGCTGTACATTTGAATGAAGAACAGTATCTTAGGAATTTCTTCTGGGTTGATGCTAAAAGTAGGAGTGACTATTCAAGTTTCAGTGATGTTGTCTCTCTTGATACCTCATATATAAGGACAAACGACAAGTTGCCACTTGTTCTCTTTGTAGGAGTGAACCATCACTTCCAGACTATGTTGCTTGGCTGTGCCTTGATTGCAGAGGAATTGACATCAACATTTGTTTGGCTACTGAAGACTTGGGTCAGAGCAATGGGAGGGGGTGCACCTCAGGTGATTATTACTGATCAGCATCCTTCTATAAAGTCTGCCATCCAGGAAATCTTCCCTAATACGCGTCATTGTTTTCATCTATGTAATGTTCTGGAGAAAGTCCCAGAAAATCTTGCATACGTCACTAAACGAAATGAAAATTTTCATAGAAAATTCAATAAGTGCATATTTAAGTCATGCTCTGATGAACAGTTTGAGTTGAGATGGTGGAAAATGGTTACTATGTTTGATCTTCAGGAAGATGATTGGGTAAGGTCATTGTACGAAGATCGTAAGAAGTGGGTTCCTCTGTATATGAGTGGTATATTCTTGGCAGGAATGTCCCCTACACATCGTTCTGAAAGTGTAAATTCATTTTTTGATAAATACATCCAAAGGAAACTTACTTTGAAAGAGTTCGTTAAACAGTATGGTGTAGTTCTGCAAAATAGGTATGAAGAAGAGGCTATAGCAGACTTTGATACATTGCACAAGCAACCTGCACTGAAGTCTCCTTCACCCTGGGAGAAGCAAATGTCAATTATATATACACATGCAATATTCAAAAAGTTTCAGGTCGAAGTTCTGGGTGTGGTTGGTTGTCATCCTAAGAAAGAAGGTGAAGATGGGACATCTATAACTTATCGAGTGGAAGACTGTGAAAAGGCTGAAACTTTTTTTGTGGCATGGGATGAAACAAAGTCTCAGGTATCTTGTTTATGCCGTTCATTCGAGTACAAAGGTTTTTTGTGTAGACATGCAATGCTTGTTCTCCAAATTTGTGGTATCTCTAGCATACCATCTCAGTACATATTGAGGAGGTGGACAAAAGATGCAAAAACCAGGCAATTAATGGTAGAAGGAACTGAGAGATTGCAGACCAGGGCACAGCGCTATGTGTCCTTGTGTAAGCAAGCCATTGGATTGAGTGAAGATGGATCCTTAACTGAAGATAGTCACAACATTGCCCTGCGAACACTGGTGGATACACTGAAAAATTGTGTTAGTATGAATAACATCCACAGAAGCGCTACTGAACTTGGGGACACTTATTGTGCTCATGATATTGTTCAAACATTCCAGGAAAATATATCAACTAGAACAAGCAAAAAAAAGATTGTGGTGAAGAAGAGAAAGGTAAACTTTGTTAGGTTAGGGTTCACTTTTTTTTCACATGTGATGGTGCAGTTGTGGTGTAGAATGTGTTACACTTACAGCTACTCTTGTCTTGCAGGTAGCTTCAGAAACAGATGTGATGCTGACTGATGCCGAAGACAACTTGCATCATATGGTTTGCCCTCTAGCTATTGTACTAGTTAAATAATGCACCTTTGTGTTTGTCAAGTTAAAAATACTTAGCAGTCTGCCTGAAATTTAGGTTTACGTGCAGGTATGCCCTTTGGATTTTAGTTTAGTTTTACATCTTGTTTATATTTGCAGGAAAATCTAAGCTCTGATGGAATATCACTCAATGGTTACTATGGTTCCCAACCAAATGTGCCAGGACTGGTACGACGAGTCCCCTTTTGAGTTTCATGGTCAATTTTTTCAAAGTTATGTGATTAATTTATTACAAGTACAGGTACAGCTAAACTTAATGGAGCCACCACATGATAGTTACTATGTTGATCAGGAAAGTATGCAAGGCCTGGTATGTGATGATGAAAAGTTTTTGTTTTTGGATGGAAAATGATGATGAAAAGCTATAATACTATGTATACATGAATTATGGTTTTCGATATTCTTAACTTATCCTAAATGACACAGGGACAATTAAACTCCATAGGACCAAACCATGAAGGATTTTTTGGGGCTCAACAAAGTGTTCATGGGCTGGTATACTCTCCAAATATATTCAACGTGCAAATGTTTTTATGTTCTGTCCCCCTCCCCCCCTCTTGATAGAATCTTCCTGTTAAAAGTTCATACTTTGCAGGGGCATTTGGATTTTCGTCCATCTTCAAGCTTCTCTTATAATTTACAGGTAATTCTATGAAATGGTGTGTCATTAGGAGAAATTATAATAACATGATTCTTTTTCTTTTTTTGACTTGATAATACATGATTTTTAAGTTGATGTTTTGATCTAATTTCAGGACGAACATAATTTAAGATCTACAGAGTTGCGTGGAGATGCTTCTAGACACACTTAAGAAAGAATTATCTTCCTTTATTGGTCAACTTGTAGACATCTGCACAGGATAACTTCCATACTATATGAGGTAACAGAACGCTATGATAGAAACAACATATGAGACTTCCTTGCAATAAGCTGATAACTTCTTTTCTCATTCTATGTAATACATATGTATCATGTGTTTATTTCAAACTCTTTAAGAATTTTCTTTTCGACCTTCATATATGGATTGACAGGATTGAATGATTGATATCAAATGATGCTCATATTATAGAACTGTATTGATTATAGAATGGTTCCAGAGGAAGCTGGATGAGGAATAATGACAATGCAGGATGAAGGTCATCAACCAAAAAGGGTGATTTGCTTATCTGGGTCTAGGATTAGAAGATGCTGCCCAATCTTGGGTATAAAACATCACTTTGCATTACTTATTAATGTTGTATGGATCCACCCTGTATTACTCGAACTTTTCACCTGCCTTGTCAATTGTCATATTGGTGTTATACGGTTATACCCATGTCATACATGGATGTGATCCTTCAAAACTACAGTTGAAGACCTAATGAGTTGTATCGGTTCGATTGGGCCAGACATTGTATCCCAAGTCCAACACTTCTTGGTGAGTATGAGTAATATAGTACCCATCTTCGAAAATATATTGAACCACTTTTCAATACTTTGAAGTTTGAAGACATGATATGTAAGGTTGCTGTATACAATTAATTGTAACTAAACAATGCGAAATTACCATTTTGTCCCTGGATTGGCAGTGCACAATCTTGGGAACAATCATAAAGTTTCTATTAACTAGAAGAAGCAATAAATGGTGTGGCTTTACTTGTTTTGTTGCTGCCATCCTGGCATGTTGGAAATCTAAGTGTTCCATGTTAACACAAAAAACATAGTTGCTTTCAGGTTTATGCATGTAGACTTCGTTTGTCAGAGTGATATGGCTGTAGAGTTCATGTGACATGTATATGGAGTAAATACAAATTCCGCCTCAGGTACTTCACTACTTGCTCTCCCCTTTCTCTATGTTCCTCTCTAAAGCAAACATGCTTCTTGCCCATTTTGATATGGACGGAGTAAATATATTTTGGTTGCTCATTTTGACCCTATTGTTATCTTCTTGAAAGTTACTGATCATCTCATGGGGGTCCTAAGTTTGCATGGCATTGCTCTATCCTTGACTGAGAATGCAAATTTTGATTTTGTGAGATTTCACCATTATATTGACTTGTTAATAATCTATTTCCTATGAGCTTCTGTTGATTCTTTTGAGTAGCCACTTTGAAAATTTCATGTGTATATTTCCTTGATTGCTAGTTTTAGATTCCAATATGGAATGGATTTAGTGGAATATTATAGCTAGAATATGTTTGCTTGCAAGAGTGATAAGTACCTGTTTCTTAGGCCTTAGCTGGCGGAGATTTAGCTTAGAACTATGCATACTATGCATTTCCATAAGATACTTTCATGGAACTACTAATTTGAGCTTGAAAAAGTAAGTATACAAAGAAGCCTTTACAAATTACTCCATCCATACTTTTGATGGTACAATAATCGTAGACAGTAGACACACTTATTTAGGCAAAGAGGGGAGCGGGAGCGTTGTGGGGGTAGAGTAAGGGTAAGGTTATACTAACATCTTTCTTTATTGGAAAGAGAGGAGAAGGAGAGATAAAATTGGGTAAAATGGGGTAGGTTTATGTAAAATAATAGTAATAAACATAGCCAAAAGTAGAAATAGTAAAATTGTAACCATTAAAAAGGAATGGATATAAATGGAAAGTGTAATTGTCAATAAAAAGAATAAACGGAGTATGTTTCTAATCAATCTCTTAAAAAATTTAAGGATAATCATAATACTAGTTTAGGAACCTTTTTGTTATAATCACCGCAATAAAGCAACGAAAAATTATAGAACAATAACGCCAGATAATTCATGGCATATTTTTACACTGCACGAGAATATGAAACTCGGACGGTCAAAAGTACATGTTGAAAAAATAAACATGGTCTATTCAGTATTATTGTGGGTTGAAGGACATAACGTCAAAACTATCATGTATTTTATAGATAATTTTGTGATTGTTGGCTGTGCACCATCTTGATATATACTTTTATTCTCCAATGGTTTAAAATAGCTACAGAAGCAACGTCTCCTTATTGAGTATTATTGTGGGTTGAAGGACATGGCCTCAAAACTATCATGATCTTTTATAGATAAATTTGTGACTGTTGGCTGTGCACCATCTTGATTCTTGATATATATGCTCCAACGGTTTAAAATAGCTACAGCAGCAATGTCTCCTTAGGCCCTTTACGATGATGGCAGTTTTGGCGGGAGGGACGTGATCATGCTGCCCTTAAGTGAATCCAACCTTTTCTGAGGATGAGTCCTACTTAACTGTGGTTTTACCTGCCAAACTAAAGATTACTTGGGAGTACCACTTTGCTGGATTCCAACAGGTTTTCCATGGGATAATATTGATGTGATCTATTCTCCTCCAAACTTTGGCTCTAATTGATCATGGTAGTTGTTGAGGCAAGGTTTGGTGAAATTTGCCATATTAGAGTTTAAAGAAAATGCATATTATGCCATGAGTAGTTGGATGAGTTAAGTTTCATCTCTTTACGCACATCTTATTTTTGACTGTTTACACATATTATAGGAAAGTTTATGACATTGAAGTCTAGGTTTCTTTAGTTAAAAGTTGTTCGTTTTTGATTCAGTGTTGCAAGGTTGGATGATGGTGCTGCTCCTGATTCATCATACCTTTGCTTCATTTGTTCTTTCCCCAAAAGCAGCTGATTACATGCTCATTTCAGCAGAACTTTCAGTTGTACTAGATCAAATGAAGAATGTTGATGGGTAATAGGAATTTTAATCCGCTTCATTACAGCAAGTAAAGAATGTAAAGGCACATGTGCAGTTGTAAAGTTCAATTTGATGATTATAATTATTAATCTTAGCTATTTAACATACTTTATGGTGTTCCTTTTTCTGTTACATAAATTATTTCAGCTTTAATGCTATACTATATTCGACGAGGAAGATATTGCTCTGTGAATTACATTCTTACATATTTCTTAGCTTCTTTCCTGCCAAAGTAAAGTTAGTTAGCTGTTATTTGCAAGAGTTAGATAAAGTTTGAATCTGTTGGGCAAATGAGATGGAGTCTCACACTTCATTGTTGGCATGTCTTTGAACTAGACGATATACCATAGACCAAATTTCATGTGAATCATCTTTTCTCATCATAATAGACTAATAATTCTATCCTTGTATGTAAAGCGACCCAACTTCAATAATTACTTTTGAAAAAATTGACTTAGAACTTAGGAGTAATAATGTTTACCTATGCTATCCGTTAACTTTTTTAAAGTCCAAATCTAATAAGGTAAACTCCATTTTGGAAAAATTAAAGTAGTGTGCAAAATGCACCTTTATTATCATTACCACTATCATAAGTCCATAATCTTTAATGAGCTCTAGTGCTCTACTAGTTACCATCTCATTAATTTCTGAGTTATTCTGTGTCATTTTTAAAGCAACATGATTATTGTACCCCCATAAACACCTATACAAAGATATAGGTCAAGGTTAGAATTTTCATCTAGTCATCTTATTATTCAAACATAACATATTCAGTCACTTTGCTAGTATGCCACAATCTTTTATATATATAACTATTTCAGTTAAAATCAGGGATACCTCATTAGAATTAGCTCATCACAGGTGTGGATTCGGGTTTCAAAGAGGTACCTGCATATAAACACCCAGCCCTGGGGGCCGGGGTCCCTGAGGCGGTGCCTTCAACGCTCAAGTCAGTACCCAAAACCAATGTATCTTGGAGAGCATGTGGAGTATGAGAGGGAGAGAGTGATAGTGTAATGGTGTATATGTAGATAGGTCGACCCCCTTTCTACCTTTACCCCTTGAAGGGTGTTAATAGTAGTATTTGGGTATGTGGTAGGCCTTGCTCTTTTGGAAAGACGAACCAAGTAGTATGATAGTATCATGAGATATGTATAAGGTGGTAGGCCATATAGGTATATGAGTCGTGGATTAATCGAACCCGTTTTTTTTTTTTTTTTGACATCGAGAAGACGTACATTAATTAAACATCTAAGTACATCTTAAGACTAATACAATCAAACATAAACAACGGGAAACCTAAAGGAGCTTTATAAGCTCTTACATGCCCTAAAAAACAAAAACAATTAAAAACGATAGAGAGTCGCCTATTAAAGAGGTCGCTGCTGGTCGGTAATTGGCCTGATGGATGCAAAATTCTGATGACGGATGGAAGTGGTAGGAGAAGTGAGTGTCGTGCACGAGCCGGATAACGAACAACCAAAGGCAAGAATCGCATCTCGTCGCATGAGCAATCCCAACGACCTTCTGACGCTTGGGATTCTGGGCTCATGATCTGATGAAGAGTCACGCGCCTAGGTGACTCCTGACTCTCTCTCGACAGTATTTCGTGTTTCTCCGTGAGGTAGGAGAAACTGGGCGTGCTGAAATCTACCAGATGAAACTGGGGTGCCGCCTGTAGATTTGATTTTTTCAAGGCAAAGACTATGAAGGTCATTGCGAACCCGTATTTGGTACTGGTACATAGGGGATAATTTTACCCCAACAACTATACAAGGATTTGGGCTAAGGTTAGAATTATCAGTATGCCACAAACTTTTATATCAATGAACTATATATTAGACAACAAATATTATTTATAAAATAACTCAAAAATATTTGGGATCCAGCTAAAATGAATATCCCCCCTGAATAAATACACTTAGACAAAGTTTTAAATGTCTTATGTATGTTTTTTTTATTTTTTGAAGGAATGTCTTGTGTACTATTTAGCAGGTGGAGTAAAGTCACAATATCTATTTTTCTAGTATACCAATTTTTCGTCTGTTAAACGAATGCAACAGTCTAACTTATGCACTATTTATATAGTGACTTAGGTAGTATTATTTTTAACAATTGATAACAAAAAATGTTCTTGTGTGAAATGTTGTTAGACTAAGTATGTATATTTTTATAATATTAAATAATTTTTACAATTTATATTAAAAAATATTTAGATATATAAACTGTCAAAATTGTGCGTGGAGTTTTAACGTTAATCTAGTTTCCAAGGATATAGTAGTTTACACCAAGTGTATCAAAACAATTGTAATGCATATTCCTTTAGAAAAAAATTGTAATTTATTAAGAGTTTGTCGAGTTAAAACGTTGACAAATTTAGGGGATTCAATTGCTATATATTTATCCAGTGTGTCCCAATTTCATTTGTGGATGTCTGAATCAAAGGGCTTCATGAGAGGAAAATATGTTTAGTAATTATTCCATAACCTTAAAGTCCTCCTTGATCCACGATGTTTAAAAGAAAAAGTCCTCCTTGATCCAATTGCTCGATGATTTCATATTGTATGACTTTCTCGAATTTTACTAATTGTAAAAATATACATTGAAGCAAACAGATATAGACTTGTCTTAAAGTAATATGTACGTTTGATATTGATGGTTAGATATTGTTTATATTAAACAAACAGTTTTCTAATCAAAGTGTATAGGTTTAATTATTTGTTTTTAGCTTTACTCAACAAAATTGATAAATATGATGTTATTAATTAAAGACATTATTCTCATAGTTGATATTCCATTGTTATCTAATTCTATAATGAGAATAATATCTTTACTTAACTATGTTATCATATCTCTTAATTTTGTCGAATGAAGCTGAAAACAAATAGCTACACTTATGCATGCACGAGGTGCATAAGTTACAAAAACTCTTAAACAATTATCTGTTATTATGTGTATTGGGTTATCTGAATTTGTACTATAGTTTTACATCTTCAATGGGTTACTAAATTCTCAGCTCAAGGTGGAGTTTTGAAGGTTACTAAAGGTACCCTGATTGTCATGAAAGCCAGTAGATATGGCAGTCTTTATGTCTTGCAGGGACAGTGACAGTTTCCGCACCTGTTTCATCCTCACTCTCTGATGCTGATCTCACTTAGCTGTGGCATATGCGCCTTGGCCACATGAGTGAGAAAGGTATGGACATCCTGAGCAAGCGTGGTCTTCTTACACCTGGTACTGGTAAGCTGGAATTCTGTGAGCATTGTGTTTATGGGAAACAGAAGAAAGTAAATTTCTCTACAGCTACTCATAGTACCAAAGCTATTCTTGATTATATTCATTCGATTTATGGGGACCTTCAAGGGTCACATCTTATTCTGGCAAACGTTATATGATGACCATTATTGATGACTTTTCTCGTAAAGTCTGGACCTATTTCTTAAGACAGAAAAATCATGCCCTCCCTACTTTCAAAAAGTGGAAGGCTCTTTTTGAGAACCAGACTGGCAGAAAAGTCAAGAAGCTCAGGACTGATCGGGGCTTGGAGTTCTGTAAATGGTGAATTTGAGGAGTTCTGCGCACAAGCCGGTATTGCTAGACACAAAACGTTACATGGCAAGCCTCAACAGAATGGTGTAGCAGAACATATGAACAGAACTCTTCTCGAGAGACTCGTTGTATGCTCTCTAATGCTGGATTGTGGCATCGCCGTGACCTATGGACGAAAGTTGTCTCCACGGCTGCTTATATTGTCAACCATTCTCCACACTCTTCTATTGACTTCAAAATTCCAGAGGAAGTATGGTCAGGTACAACTGTTGACTATTCTTCTCTTAAAGTATTTGGTTGTACCGCTTATGCTCATATCAATGATGGGAAATTAGCTCCCAGAGCTATGAAATGCATTTTCACTGGTTATTCATCTGAATCTAAAGGTTATAGATTATGGTGTCTTGAGTCTAAGAAAGTTATTCTTAGCCGAGATGCACTTTCAATGAAAATGCTATGTTAAAATCCCCTGGATCGGAGTCCTCTATTTCTTCTAGCACATGTGACCAAGATGGTGAGAAGGTGGAGTTGAAGACAAGTAGCTAGTCTCCCATGGTTGACGTTGGCTCTTCCTCGGGCTCACAAAATCTAGCAATGAAGCACGTGATGATCATGCTCCGGTTACCACTGATACTAGCCAGCTACAGCAGCCAGATTATAATCTTGCAAGAGATCGTCCGAGAAGGTAACAAAAGAGATCCACGAGATATCCAGAAGAGGAGTACGTGGTTGCCTATGCTCTCACAGTAGGTGAAGAAACTCTAGTTGGAATCGAGCCATCTACTTATTCCGAAGCCATCTCGGATCCCAATTCATCTAATTGGCTCGTGGCTATGAATGAGGAGATTGAAAGTCTCCACAAGAATGGCACTTGGGATCTGGTAGAGCTACCTAAAGGCCGAAGGGCGCTTATATGCAGATGGATTTACAAGCAAAAAGAAGGAATCCCCGGGGTCGAGCCTACAAGATGGAAGGAACGCCTTGTTGTCAAAAGGTGCAATCAAAGAGAAGGTATTGACTTTAATGAATTTTTCTCTCCTGTTGTACGTCATACCTCTATTAGAGCCCTTTTTGCATTAGTTGCTATGTTTGACATGGAGTTAGAGCAACTCGATGTCAAAACTGCTTTTCTTCATGGAGATCTTGAAGAAGAGATATACATGAAGCAACCCGAGGGATTCGTTGTTCCTGGAAAGGAAAACCTTGGCTGTCGCTTGAAGAAATCCTTATATGGACTCAAACAAGCTCCCAGACAGTGATACAAGAAATTTGACTCTTTCATGATTGGACATGGCTACACACGCAGTCAATATGATCATTGTGTTTATTTTCAGCAGTTTGATGGAGTATATGTCTATTTGTTGTTGTACGTGGACGACATGCTGATAGCATCTTGTGATAAGTCTCTGATCAACAACTTGAAGTCTCAACTCAGTAAGGAGTTCGAGATGAAGGATCTTGGCGCAGCAAAGAAAATTCTTGGCATGGAGATACATCGAGATCGACAAGTCGGGAAATTATACTTATCACAGAAGAATTATATCAAGAAAATTCTTGATAAATTCAGCATGAATAACTGTAAGTCTATCTCTACTCCTCTTGCTGCTCATTTTAAATTATCATCTACTTCTTGTCCACAATCAGAGGAAGAAAAAGAAAAAAATATCTGGCATTCCCCATGCTAGTGCAGTTGGTAGTCTCATGTATGCCATGGTCTGCACTAGACCTGATCTTGCATATGCCGTTAGAATGGTGAGTCGGTATATGCACAACCCCGAAAAAGATCATTGGAATGCCGTTAAATGGATATTCCGTTACCTAAAAGGTATACCATAGATCTGGGGTTGGTCTTTGATAGGACCCTAACATCTTCAAGTGATGTTGTTGGGTTCGTTGACTCTGACTATGGCGGTGATCTTGACCGTCGAAGGTCACTCTCAAGTTACATCTTCACTTTATGTTCTGGTGCAATAAGTTGGAAGGCTTCGTTGCAGTCTAAGGTTGCTCTCTCTACAACAGAATCAGAACATGTTGCAGCTACTGAGGGTATAAAGGAGGCTACATGGCTGCGAGGCCTTGTTATAGATCTCGGAGTTCCACAAGGTGTTACTACTGTGTTCTCCGATAGCCAAAGTGCTATCTTTCTCACCAAAAATGATGCATATCACTCCAAGACTAAGCACATTTCAGTCAAATAATACCACTATGTCAGAGATACAATTGCTGAAGGTGAAATTATTGTAAAAAAGGTTCACACTTCAGATAATCCAGCAGATATGCTTACAAAGCCACTTCCTACCACTAAGTTCGATCATTGCTTAAACTTAGTGGGCATTCATTCTTGCTAGGCCTACTGGGGCTCAGACAACGAGTGGCCTATGGAATTTGTTCCAAGGTGGAGATTGTTGATTTGGGTGGCCCAAATTCCTCTTTGGCCCAAATCATATGCTGCCCACACTAAATATATGTCGGTAAGTTTCAAGAATCATCTAGTAAGTTCATGATATGGTGAAAATTAGGAGTGATGCTACGTGGTTTTTGCTAGATGGATTCTAGAGCTTTCTAGCTAAGCTCTTCTTGTTTCTCAACTAACCGACATTGTACACCTATAAATAGAGGTGTTGACTTCATTTGGGTATCATCATCAAGATACAACAAGCCATCCACAACAAGCATCCACATTCTCATATACACACAATATCCTACTCCACCATTCACTCTAATTTTTATCCTTTGTGAGTTTGTAACTAAATATTGTGAGAGTTGTTATTTTATCTTTACCCTATTAATTTGGGGTACTTGTACTCTCATAATTTCTATGTAGTGGATTTTGGCGCTCGTCGTCCGTGGGTTTTTTACCTCATTTAAGAGGGTTTTTCCCACGTTAAATATTGTGTGTCCCTTATTGCTTTTCTTGCATTATTTTCATATTAATTTCTCGATCTTGTTACGTTTCCGCTACGCTCTTATACCTAACAAGTGGTATCTGAGCCCAAGGTTGGTTAGAGTGTTTTCACATTAAAGATGTCTTCAATAATGGAGCTCGAGATTGAGAAGTTCGATGGCAAGATAAGTTTTACATCTGGAGGATATTTATGAAGGCCGTTCTGACCCGAAGCGGATTGGGCGCTTGATGGCGTAAGTAAAAGCCATTTTTGGTGGATTCATTACTCAACCTCGATTGGCGTTGCGTCCTCGTCAAACGAGTTATGGTATGTCACATATTTTCTTAGCTCAAGCTATAGTCGGGTCAATATATGGGTGACATACATATATTTCTTATACCGTACTAAATTTTCGGGTTTCATACGACGAGTTTATAAATGGAATTTGTTCCAAGGTGGAGATTGTTGGGTTTAGTGTGGCCCAAATTCCATTGTGGCCCATTTTGGTGCATAGCCCACGTGAGTATATTGGTGCACAGCAGCTAAGTTGGCATTTATAATCAAGGTTTGCCTTCATATCATGAATTCTCATGATTTTTCTAGACCTCCAATAATCAGGCAAGCAAGTTCTTGACGATTCTACATTATTCTAATGCTTGAACATTATCCTACATATTGGAGGCTCATGTTTGTCGGCTCTGTTAACCGACTTTGCCAACTATAAATACATGATGTTGGGCATACTTTTGGAGGCAATCCACCATTACACAATCCTCCAATATTACACACGGCTCCGATCCTCTTATACACTTTATAAGTGTTCCTCCAACATAATATTTCGGCTTATAGAGATATTACCTACAATGTGTAGGTTTGTTACTATTAGCTCCGTTATGGAGATTCGGCTCTCTACGATATTATGAGGTCGGATACTCTACCACACACAATCTACTAATCCACTATTCTTTGTACTACTCCTTTGTGAGTGTATATCATAGTGAGAGTTCTATTGTATTACTCACCCCTATAAAAGGATTCTTGTACTCTCCTATTACATATAGTGGATTTCGGGTACTCGTCGTCCGTGGGCTTTTTGCATCTATTTGAGGATTTTTCCCACGTTAAATATTGTGTGTCCATCTTTAACTACTTTTCTTGCCACGTATTTCCAACTCTATTATTTTTCTCAATCTCTACATCTTTAATCTGCTTCCACTATTGTTAGGTATAAGAGCGTAGCGGAAACGTAACAAGATCGAGAAATTAATATGAAAATAATGCAAGAAAAGCAATAAGGGACACATAATATTTAACGTGGGAAAACCTCTCTTAAATGAGGTAAAAACCCCACGGACGACGAGCGCCAAAATCCACTATATAGAAATTATGAGAGTACAAGTACCCCAAATTAATAGGGTAAAGATAAAATAACAACTCTCACAATATTTAGTTACAAACTCACAAAGGATAAAAATTAGAGTGAATAGTGGAGTGGGAGATTGTGTGTATATGAGAACGTGGATGCTTGTTGTGGATGGCTTGTTGTATCTTGATGATGATACCCAAATGAAGTCAACACCTCTATTTATAGGTGTACAATGTCGGTTAGTTGAGAAACAAGAAGAGCTTAGCTAGAAAGCTCTAGAATCCATCTAGCAAAAACCACGTAGTATCACTCCTTCTAATTTTCACCATATCATGAATTTACTAGATGATTCTTGAAACTTACCGACATATATTTAGTGTGGGCAGCATATGATTTGGGCCAAAGAGGAATTTGGGCCACCCAAATCAACAATCTCCACCTTGGAACAAATTCCATAGGCCACTCGTTGTCTGAGCCCCAGCAGGCCTAACAAGAATGAATGCCCACTAAGTTTAAGCAATGATCGAACTTAGTGGTAGGTTGTGGCTTTGTAAGCATATCTGCTGGATTATCTGAAGTGTGAACCTTTTTGACAATAATTTCACCTTCAGCAATTGTATCTCTGACATAGTGGTATTATTTGACTGAAATGTGCTTAGTTTTGGAGTGATATGCATCATTTTTGGTGAGAAAGATAGCACTTTGGCTATCGGAGAACACAGTAGTAACACCTTGTGGAACTCCAAGATCTATAACAAGGCCTCGCAGCCATGTAGCCTCCTTTATACCCTCAGTAGCTGCAACATGTTCTGATTCTGTTGTAGAGAGAGCAACCTTAGACTGCAACGAAGCCTTCCAACTTATTGCACCAGAATATAAAGTGAAGATGTAACTTGAGAGTGACCTTCGACGGTCAAGATCACCACCATAGTCTGAGTCAACGAACCCAACAACATCACTTGAAGATGTTAGGGTCCTATCAAAGACCAACCCCAGATCTATGGTACCTTTTAGGTAACGGAATATCCATTTAACGGCATTCCAATGATCTTTTCCGGGGTTGTGCATATACCGACTCACCATGCTAACGACATATGCAAGATCAGGTCTAGTGCAGACCATGGCATACATGAGACTACCAACTGCACTAGCATAGGGAATGCTAGACAATTTTTCTTTTCCTTCCTCTGATTGTGGACAAGAAGTAAATGATAATTTAAAATGAGCAGCAAGAGGAGTAGAGACAGACTTACAGTTATTCATGCTGAATTTATCAAGAATTTTCTTGATTAATTCTTTCTGTGATAAGTATAATTTCCCGGCTTGTCGATCTCGATGTATCTCCATGCCAAGAATTTTCTTTGCTGCGCCAAGATCCTTCATCTCAAACTCCTTACTGAGTTGAGACTTCAAGTTGTTGATCAGAGACTTATCACAAGATGCTATCAGCATGTCGTCCACGTACAACAACAAATAGACATATACTCCATCAAACTACTGAAAATAAACACAATGATCATATTGACTGCGTGTGTAGCTATGTCCAATCATGAAAGAGTTAAATTTCTTGTACCACTGTTTGGGAGCATGCTTGAGGCCATATAAGGATTTCTTCAAGCGACAGACATAACATCAGTGGTAACCGGAGCATGATCATCATGTGCTTCATTGCTAGACTGTGAGCCTGAGGAAGAGCCAACATCAACCACAACTCCACCTTCTCACCATCTTGGTCACCTGTGTTAGAAGAAATAGAGGACTCCGATCCAGGGGATTTTAACATAGCATTTTCATTGCAAGTGACTTCTCGGCTAAGAATAACATTTTTAGACTCAAGACACCATAATCTATAACCTTTAGATTCAGATGAATAACCAATGAAAATGCATTTCACAGCTATGGGAGCTAATTTCCCATCATTGATATGAGCATAAGCGGTACAACCAAATACTTTAAGAGAAGAATAGTCAACAGTTGTACCTGACCATACTTCCTCTGGAATTTTAAAGTCAATAGAAGAGTGTGGAGAACGGTTGACAATATAAGCAGCCGTGGAGACAGCTTCCGTCCATAGGTCACGACGATGCCACAATCCAGCATTAGAGAGCATACAACGAGCTCTCTCGAGAAGAGTTCTGTTCATACGTTCTGCTACACCATTCTGTTGAGGCTTGCCAGGTAATGTTTTGTGTCTAGCAATACCGGCTTGTGCGCAGAACTCCTCAAATTCACCATCACAAAACTCCAAGCCCCGATCAGTCCTGAGCTTCTTGACTTTTCTGCCAGTCTGGTTCTCAACAAGAGCCTTCCACTTTTTGAAAGTAGGGAAGGCATCATTTTTCTTTCTTAAGAAATAAGTCCAGACTTTACGAGAAAAGTCATCAATAATGGTCATCATATAACGTTTGCCAGAATAAGATGTGACCCTTGAAGGTCCCCATAAATCAGAATGAATATAATCAAGAATAGCTTTGGTACTATGAGTAGCTGTAGAGAAACTTACTTTCTTCTGTTTCCCATAAACACAATGCTCACAGAATTCCAGCTTACCAGTACCAGGTGTAAGAAAACCACGCTTGTTCAGGATGTCCATACCTTTCTCACTCATGTGGCCAAGGCGCATATGCCACAACTGAGTGAGATCAGCATCAGAGAGTGAGGACGAAACAGCTGCTGAACCTGTCACTGTATGTCCCTGTAAGACATACCAACTGCCATATTTACTGGCTTTCATGACAATCAGGGCACCTTTAGTAACCTTCAAAACTCCACCTTGAGCTGAGAATTTATAACCAAGAGACTCAAGAGTGCCCAATGAAATTAAGTTGCGTTTTAAGTCAGGAATATGACGAACTTTAGTTAAAGTCCTGACAACGCCATCATGAGTCTTGATTTTGATTGAACCTATTCCAATAGCCTTGCAGGGAGTATCATTTCCCATTAAGACAGTACCACAATCAACAGATTTATAAGTGGTAAACCAGTCCCTATGAGGACACATATGATAGGTGCAACCAGAATCAAGAATCCATTCATGAAGACCCTTCTTTTCAGAAGTTACCAGTAATACCGAGTCTCCTTCAGAGTCAGTTTCAATGAAACTGGCTTCGGCGGATTTTTGAGGTTGTTTAGATTTTTCTTCTTTCTCTTTTTTATTTTTCAACTTATAACACACAGAATTTTCATGCCCTAACTTCTTACAATAACGACAGGTTATGTTTGATTTATGTTCCCTTGATTTAGATCTAAATTTCTTTTTATGGGTACTTCCTCTTTCTTGTGATCTCCCTCTTACATTTAAACCTTCAGCTTTATCATTAGTATGCACTTCAAGGTCAAATTTTTCTTTTGAGAGTAAATTAGATTTAACATCTTTAAAAGATAAAGTATCATTATTACCATATAACATAATTTCCTTAAAGTGCTTGTAAGAGGGAGGTAAGGAGACAATTAATAAAACAGCCTTATCCTCATCATCAATCTTGATTTCTAAATTTTCAAGATCAATAAGAATAGAATTAAATTCATTTAGATGAGATTGAATGGAAGTACCTTCCGCCATACGAATTGTGTATAGCCTTTCTTTGAGACGAAGTTTATTGGCGAGGCTCTTGGTCATATAGAGAGACTCCAACTTTGACCATAGTCCGGCTGTGGTCTCTTCATGGATGACCTCGCGTAATACCTACTTGGCTAGGCATAATTGGATCGCCGACATTGCTTTCTCATCTATCTCTTCCCATTGCTCGTCGGTCATCGTTGCCAGCTTTTTAGATTTTCCTTCTAAAGCCTTTTTTAATCCGTTTTGGGTAAGAACGACCTTCATCTGGATCCTCCAGATACTAAAGCTTATCTTGCCATTAAATTTCTCGATGTCGAACTTAGTGACAGTCGACACATTGAACCGTTAGCTCGGATACCACTTGTTAGGTATAAGAGCGTAGCGGAAACGTAATATGATCGAGAAGTTAATATGAAAATAATGCAAGAAAAGCAATAAAGGGCACATAATATTTAACGTGGGAAAAACCCTCTTAAATGAGGTAAAAAACCCACGGACGACGAGAGCCAAAATCCACTATATAGAAATTATGAGAGTACAAGTACCCCAAATTAATAGGGTAAAGATAAAATAACAACTCTCGCAATATTTAGTTACAAACTCACAAAGGATAAAAATTAGAGTGAATAGTGGAGTAGGAAATTGTGTGTATATGAGAATGTGGATGCTTGTTGTATCTTGATGATGATACCCAAATGAAGTCAACACCTCTATTTATAGGTGTACAATGTCGGTTAGTTGAGAAACAAGAAGAGCTTAGCTAGAAAGCTCTAGAATCCATCTAGCAAAAACCACGTAGCATCACTCCTTCTAATTTTCACCATATCATGAATTTACTAGATGATTCTTGAAACTTACCGACATATATATAGTGTGGGCAGCATATGATTTGGGCCAAAGAGGAATTTGGGCCACCCAAATCAACATCAATGGGTAAATGAGGGGGCAAGGTCGCGAAACACAGAAACGTTTAGGAAGTAGGAGCAATCAAGTTGCATAAAATTACACTTAATTAATTTGTTAAGTCAAGTCTAAAGAAGGATTGATATTTTAAAAAAAAAAATGAAAGGCTAATTAACATGCATGATCCATGATAATCTGGAAAGCCCCTATCCTAATTTTCTCTTAATTATTGTTAAGTCACATCTTAAATAGAATACTTTTTCTGGATCAAAGTATTCGTAAGGAACACTTATTTGTTATGTTTCTTAAAGAAAGCCTTGAGGACTTCCTCCACTTTAAGTTTTCTATTCTTAAAAGTTGCTCCAAGTTGTACATATTCAAATCTTAGGAATTCTAAATCATTCGAGTTATGTAATTGGTGGTAATGGAAGATCTAATTTCTAAAATATTGTCTCTGTATTCAAAATAAAAATTATGCCCATCATAGTAATATAAATCATAAAAAGATGTGAGACAGTGGAAAGTAGGTTAATTTTTAACTTTTTTGAATAAGAGAGTGAAAGTTCGTTATTAATAATGGGGAAAAAATAAATCTCAACTATTCAAGTTGGTTATTAATTAAAAAGTTGAACTCAAACTTACTCGAGATCTCAATGATTCAAGTTGAGTATGTCTTAACCCAATATGATAAGCTCGTGAGCAACTTGATAAATATTTTCTTTTATTTTTTTATACTTATATTATATTTTTCAAACTTTTATTTTTGTTTGAGTATTAAATTAAGTAATTTAATTAAAAAAATTAAGTTGGCACATTGTAACTTAGAGAATATAAGATTATTCAAAAATAAAACTATTAGTTCAAAAGGACTAAAAAGTAAAATTTGAGACAACAAATTGAACAAATTTGTCTGCTCATGAGCATCTGATGAAATTTGACTCATTAAATTTTGGTCAACGCTTTCAAGTTGTACCCGACTGGCTTAATTAGCACCCACACGCTAATGGTATACTTGAGGAATTCGTTTGCAAATAAAATAAAGGAACATTATTATCATATACCCTTTAATTTTATAGAAAATTCACCATGTACCCGTAATTTTCTAAAATGCACTTATATGATTATATCCTTGAGGTTTGAAATATTTTGACCAAATTCCTTTTAGTGGCTTATTGGTGTCAATTATTTCGTTAGGGTTTGATGTTTCTAGAGGCCTGACAAATGTTTTTCAACTTTGCTATCGTTAGTTCATTTGGATGCATATTTGTCTATACATACTATAATAATAGAGGGCTAAATCTAACTAGCCAACCATGGGTGGATATTTGGTATTATTTCTTTGACAAGCTAAGGCCTTGGTCTCTTCAACTCAAATAAGAAATTATCAATAAAATCCAGTTTTTTAATCAATTAAAGTTATAATCATTGATAGGAATTTTATTCACTAACCATTCACATAAGTACAAGATAAGTAGGCAAAAATCAGTCCTAATCGTAATAATTAGTTTTAATATATACTTATCAGTTTAAATCACTGAAAATGGAATCAATAAATATACGACTTTGCTTAAGAAATATGGAGCGGAGATTAGATAATAAAACTATTACGAAGCATGAAGCTTACAAACGACTGATTATTATATGTACCTTTCAGTCGGACCACCTATCTCAGGCTTTCCGGAAATAGAACTTGAAGTTTTTCACTTTTGAATCATTTATGATTATATGCAAAGCAAATAAATCTCCATCTACCACATTGAATTAATGATTAGCCAATCTACCTAACTTTTTATTATCACATTTGTGCTGAACTTCGTAAGAGAACCTTCAAAAAAAAATTATCATGATAAAAGTGGCCCAAAAATTGAGGTATGAGGGCAATAAAGGTCAAAAAAATTAAGAAAAAAGAAAAACAAAGTCGTCATTAGTTAATTAGGTAAAGGTGAAGGTTGACAGAGCTTAGAGCTATAAATAGCGAGGCGGGCGGTATGGAGGTAGGGTCACCTCGTTTTCTCTTTCGTGGCTTATAAATCTCAGGTCATCTCCAATTTGGTGGGGAAATTGAGGAGAGAGAAAACGTGTAGCAAGATCGCTCTGGAGTCGACCTTTTACCTTCCGCGTCGAGGGAGGTGGATACCTAAATTTGATATCAAGATCCACTCTTTATTTGTAGTTGTGTCATTCTATTCAGTATTCACTCAAAGATATAGGTAGATTGTATGAATCTGTTTGAGTTGGGTATTCTAGGTGTATATCTCCAATGCAACCTTTTTACATGGTGTTATTTCTTTATTGAATTGCAACTTTATCATCATATCATGAGGATATATTATTGTTTATGATCTTACACATGCCTAGTCTTTTTTTTTTGGGTTTTCACTGGAATTTAGAGAAAATTTCAGTTAGTTCTTAATATCTAAAACTACTAATTCGCTTCGTTTTCAATCCATTTAATTGTGCTAATGTCTCTCAGCCTTACTCAGTCCAGGTCACTCGAATCTAATCTGTATTCGTTGCGTTTGCCATGGCCCTTAATTCTTGCAAGATGCAGGTGTGCTTTTGTTACCTTAGCATCATCCACTAATGTTACTCCACTCCACTGAAGTTTGCCTCAATATTTTTTTCTTAATGATAGATCTGTTTTCCCATATAACTACAGTGTTTGTGTTTGGAAACTCAACATAAAGATGTGAATGATCCATTGAATGACTTGCCACGTGATATTCTTTTATCGATCTTGTCCTTGTTATCAATGAAGGAAGCTGCTAGAACAAGTGTTCTTTCGCATCGTTGGAAACTCACGTGGCTACATTTACCTGTTCTGCTCTTTCAAGCGGAATCCTCTGGGTTGAAAGACGATCATCTGTTGCGACATATACCAAAAAGCCCAGATGAACACTTACTGTCCCAAGAAAGATCAGGTGTGTATAAGTTCATCGCACAATGTGTATTGTGTGTGTACTGTGTATATATAATAAAGCTGTAAGTTGACTTGTTTGGCTTAGAGGGATCAGTCATCAGTATTAGTATCAGGCTAGCTACAATGAGCTTTACAGCTGCTTATCCAAATATTAACCTATCTGACTTTGGAAAACTTGCTTACCAGGTTTCAGGAGGTGGGTGAACAGTGTCGTGGAAGCTCATCTTGGTCCGACTATAGATGAACTCAAGCTCATCATTGATTTGGACTCTAGTTGTCAATCTGATATCGATAAGTTGGTGGTTTTTGCCTTAACCAAACTAGTCAAGAGGCTAGAATTGAACTTCACACCAATACGTGGCAGAACTTATTCTTTATTTGACTGCTATACTTGGCCTCTTGAATGTCGTATGTCGTCATCTCTCAGTTTGCATCGTAATTTGAGTTCCCTGACTTCTCTTTGTCGCAGATACGTCAATGTGACTACACAGGACATTGAGCGTGTCCTGCTTTCTTGCTGCGCCCTTGAAAATCTGTGTATTGTTGGAGGGACAATCTATTTGACAGAGATCAAACTTCCTGATTCGTCTCTACAATTGAAGAACTTAGAGGTTTCATGTTGTCGCTACATGGGTTGCATCGACATTTTGGCCCCGAAACTTGTGTCATTTATCTACCATGGCCGCCCTATAAGGTTGAATCTTAGAAATGCTTCCTTCCTTTCGGAGGTATCGTTCGGTTATGGGGGTGAAAATATTTATCAAGGAGAGGTTGTGGCCTATGCATACTACTACCTCTGGTCATACTTTCCGCAATTGGTGTACTTGAGCTTGGACATAGTCCTCGATTATAAACATCCTGGTTCTACTGAAATGGTAAGTTATGCCATCTAGTATATGGCCCAAGCCATGTTCTAGAAGAAATATTATGTGAATGCAATTAACTTAAAAAAAATTTGTTCTTTAGCTATGAATTTTATGGTACTTCGGTTTAGATCATTCAGTTTCATTTTACTCTTGATGATTAGTTAAAGTTTCAATTTAATTTGGAAGATTAGCTAAGGTTTCTTTCGATTAGGTAGTATGAAGTACTCTCTCCGCACCCAATTTTCCTTTTAGACATTTATCTATGCACATTTTTCACACTTCATTTTAACTACGTACTATTAGTAAGTAAATACTTACCTTAAATTCATGGAATTCTCTTATATTTCTATGTGCTTGCTTATGAGTCATTCCATAGCTTTGTTTAGTTTACTTTACTTTAATATTGTTGATCTAAACCCATTATAATTGATTAGAACTGAACGAGACATTTAAAATTCTCTCAGATTTCCACGTGCTTGATCGAAACTTACTAAGATAGGTTTATACTTAGTATTACCGATTTCACATAAGCCATTTTATTGAACTATCACTAATCAATAGAAATAATTCTACGACTCTGTTTAGTTCACTTGAATTTCCCGTAACTATGTTTGCTGACTGGAATCTACCTTTAAAAGGTGACGTCAAGTCGTTAATAACAATTGTTTTTTTAATGTTATTGACTGAACTCTACTGATTAAAGCTGAACTCTGTTGATTAGAAGTTAATTGAATTGATTCTTTGAAGCTGAACAAAACTAATATTTTCCTACACAGTGTAATTCAGGGATTGATAATCCGCCCACGATGAAAAGCCTCAAGCATCTGGAACTTCGTGTTACAGCAAGATATGATAGCAGCCTCCTTGGTTGGGCTAGCTTGATGGAAGCATCACCTGTTTTGGAGAAACTCACTTTGAAAGTATGTTAATGCCATCCCTCCACTTTAATCTAATACTTTACCTGACATCTGATCCATATCATATATTGTATGATTCATTGCTTAGCGTGTAAACATATTATAATGTAACACACTCTAATATGTATACTCTATCGTACTAAGGGCAAAAAAACTTAACTAGATGTCAAAGGAAAATGTAAACTTTTTTAGCTAGCACCGTTTGTCATATTTAAGTATCTAACGTTATAAAAGCATGTAGACGGGGTGGTTGATTAACAATTAACACAGATATGAAGTTTAAAATGACTAATTAACAACGAATTAACTACAATAATAAACTCTTTGTAATCTAGAGTAGCTTATAATGAGCTATCTTCAATAAAATATATATATATATATATATATATATATATATACACAATGAGCTATCAAGCATATATTATGCTTAATAAAAGCTGTATGATATTTTACGCGTTTATTCTTAAAAAATCATTTAGGGTCAGACATAAATTTCTAATATTTCCTTCGTAAACAAAAGAATGTAACAGCGATTTAATATATCTGAGCTATAAAATATTGGTTTGTTGCGTTCTTTTATTTACGGAGGAAGTATATACACACACTAATCAATCTCATTTTAACACACTTTTTGAATGTGTATATGGATTTTTGGACCATGATATAAAAAGTGTTGTAATGTTGTAGGTAGTAGCAATGAAATACCAAGTATAGAGGGAAGCTATTTGAAAAGAAGTTTTGAAAATTAAGAACTGTGGCAGGGAGAATTGAACCCACGAATGTGAATAAAGGGGAAATAGTTAATGCCTCACACGGAGAACCTCTGAGCTGTAGCATAATCTACTGTACGTCTGTACATAATGAGCGTGCTTAGTATATATCTTTGATCCATTATATGTGTTTTAAGGCCCTATTCTTTAGAGCTTCTTTAGAGCTGTAAATAATAGGGCCTTAACTCGTTTTCCTTCTACATCCACATGGGTTTAGGGCCTGTTCTCTTCGGCTAAAAACACCTGACCTGAACTGAACTAATTGGAGTTGAACTGAACTTATTAGAATTGAACTGAATTGAGCTGAAATGAATTGTTTATGAGAGAAGGAAATTGAGAACTGAACTGAACTGAACTTATTAGAACTGAACCGAACTAAACTGAACTGTAAGCTGAAGTGAACATGCCCTTAGTTAGACCCATTGAACCCACACTGGATCCGCCACTAGTGGCACGATCATGTTTTCCTAGCGTATTGATTCAAAACTAAGTTTATGAAGCAGTGGCTTTCCCATCTTGGCAGTTTCCTCCAAATGTTCCCTGGCTACCAAGTTTTTCATATAAAAGGAATATAGTGAAACGTAAAGGGTGTCCCCTCAAGAGCTTGAAGACAGTTGAACATGTTGGCATTCTGGGACTACCACTAGAGAATGAGTTTCTGAGCTATGTGGTCGAGAATTCCATCATCCTCAACCAGGTGATTCATTTGAGACCCACCAAGTTTTATCTTCGTGAAGTAAAAGAGTATGCGGACGAACGTGTTGAGGACTTCAAAAGAAGGCTTCCTCAACGAGTTAATATGCAGCAGTACCTATACAAGAATCCTAAAGGAGGAAGATCCTGGCTCAGGCTTTGATCCAATACGAGTTCCTTCTCTCATTGCTGCTTTTGTGTACGTTGCTAATTTGAATTTTTTTTTATTTACTTGTATTGTTTGTGGTTATTTTAGTAATTTATCCTATTGATTTGGAGTTTTGGACTAGAGTTCGAAATTCTCCAAAGTTTAGGACCCAAGTTTAGGTTGGTTAATTTATATGGTATATCTGTATTGTGTGGTTAATTTAGTTAGTAATTTATCTTTTCGCAATCCACTTCCATTTTTGTAATGCATGCCTATTAAGCAAGTCTTTTTTGAAAGTAGAGAATTTGCAAGGAATCCAAGTAAACCACAAATTAAGTTCACCTATGCACGTAGACAGAATAAGAGGAAGAGCACTAATTGGTAGTTTCATTGATTAAATACATCACTGGCTGTAATTAGAGGGTAAAAGAGTATTTTTCCCCACACTTTTTGTTAGTGGTGTATAACCTGTTGGTATTTAACAAGGCAAAACCAACTCGGTTTCTTTGTTCATTTTGATCATTTGCTCATTTGACATTAATCAAAATGAGCTAATTTTACAAAATGAACAAAATATGATTAAATTTTGCTGTTCATTTTGCAAAATGAACAGAAATTGAGTTAGGATTATATTAAATTTCACTTTTGCAAACCAAAATTTAATTTAAATCCAATCAAAAATTTAAAAATCCACCAAAAAAAAGCAACCAAAAATATAATATTGATTTGATTTGATTTGATTTGTTGTCAACTTGTCATGTTTGGATTAGTATTGGTTTAGAAAAGCAAAAACTAAATCCAATCCAAAATTTAAAATTTCCATATTGCCACAAATATATCTTGATCACTTTCCACATCTATGAAAAACCCCATGTATAGACATTTTTTATTTTATTCTTGGTAGAATATCACAGCATGGGAAAACAAGCAAGTAAATCAGTTGCAAATGTCATCTCTAATGTCATGATAATTTGTTACAAATAATTGTTTATAATAACCAATTTCATCAGTAATTAATCAGTAACAAATAATGTTCTCTTCTTTTATCACCACTCGCCACCCTACAACAAGTTCATCAGTAACATCACCAAAAAACAGGCAATATGGCAACTTTGAGACGTGTTGGCCAATACTCCATAGAGCAACCATCTTCGGGTTGATGCAATTGGTCATGAAGAATACCATGAGGCATGTACTTATAAACTAACAGAATCCTCAAACTTGGACACCTATACATGATAAGATTCACAACTTACATTAATTCTCAGCCTTTTCAAACCAAGTAGCATCAAACACTACTACTGACAACTCTATAAATAAACATCCCCTTATAAGACTTCAGTAAGAATTTCAATAGACTCGCTCTTACCTTGATTTTGTTAGTCCCTTTGACACTCTTTACCCATTGGTTTCCTTCGGGATCTTCTTTCTTCTTCAATGATGCTCGACGCGAAAAGAAGAACATAGCTATGTGACACGACGCTGCAGATCGAACACAGCCATAGTCATAGAAACAGCAACAAATTAAAGCAGCCCCAACACACTACACTACAACTACAAAACCACACCTAAAGAACCTACAAAGAAGAACCACTAGAGTCTAGATAGATCCGCCCCATAACCAGCCTGTAACAAGCTGCAGCCAACATCACCAAAACAAAACAAAAACAAAAAAAAAAAAACCCAAGTCAGCCACCATAAAACAACAACTAACAAAAATGAAAAGGCAAGGATATCAATACATAAATGCATGCTAGTACGTACACATTATATATTACAATCAAGGATAATGGCGTATCTAGAAATTTATTCATGGGGGTACGAATCAGTAAGTAGTTAGACTCGTTATTTATATTTTTTCAAAATAAAACTTCATTAACATTTTTGTGTGCCTAAGTTTGAGTAAGAACTTAGATATAACTGCTAAGTGTTTAATTGTTGAATGTTTCAATTTAAATAACTAGAACTTTAAAAATAAGTTTTACAATTTAAAAACAGTTGTTTAAGTATATAAATGAGGAAAATTTGACGGAAAAAAATAGAGAAAAAAATATTTTTTTGGAGCTTTGATCTTTGTGGGCTTATGAATTTGTAGTTGCAGAATAATCTTACTTATAATTTTTTAGTTGCGACTAATAGCCATAGGCCCATAGGGAGTAGTATATAGTAGAAGTGTTGAAGATAAATTAAATCCGAGTAAAAAGGGAGTAATTAAAAGCAAAAAAAAAAAAAAAAAAAAAACTTTATGGGGTTTCAAACTCAAGACCTCCCCTTGAATTCACTAATCTTTCTTTTCCCTTCCACTACCCGCAAGACAAGCCTCAGCATATTGATTTATTTTCATTATTTCCAGAAATATTGGGGGTACAACTGTACCCCTTGTACCCCGTCTAGATCCGCCTATGATCAAGGACCTAGCTAACTCAAACTAATTAAAAGTTCTTAATCCTGATAACAAGTGAGGATAGATTATGCTAATAATATTCTTAACTCATTTAGCGGGTCAAAGATAGATCGAGGAGAAACCAAAGGGTTTTATATTAGGCATTTTATCAAATTCAAATAATTTGAAAACCATTAAAGTGAGGATTTTAATAATTTGCTAATAAAACAAATAATAAAACGTTTTAACTAGGATAATAATAATAATAATAATAATAATAATAATAATAATAATAATAATAATAATAATAATAGTATAAATGTTACTGGTATAATGAGTGAAGTAATAAGGACGTGAATTTTTCATAAATCTAGCAAATGGATATATAGAACGTAATCCGTATGTATGTAGAGGCTTTTTCATAAGCTAACCTTTGAAATAAAAGTTACAAATTATGACGTAAACAACTTCATAAAATACATACACGTTTAAACACATTACAATATCTAATCAAATAAATAGTTCAATATAATTTAAAGTTTCATTTTAGACCAACCGAAAGAGATTAATAATTAAAATCAAAAGCAGAGAATAGAACATAATAAATTAAATCAAGAATAAAAATCTCAACTTAAAACAAACTTTTAATTAAAGTTGAAATAACAATGATAAATGATTAATTTTATGGCCAATAAGAATAAAAAAGAAACACTACAAAGGATGGAAATACTTTTAGAGGCGAAAATAACATTATAAAAGAATTTAAGGATAAAATTCAAAGGGTAAAATTACAGGGTGTTACAGTGGTCCTTCCTCCGATTTTTATTATCTACCGTAGGCTTTATTTTTTATTGAATGTTTGGTGAACCTGATAATGAAATGCGTTATTACAATCAAGCACTATTTTCTGATCAATGGAGAGATAAGTGGCTCACTTACTCCAACAAAGGGCTTCAACAAGGGACCCTTTATCTCCATACCTCTTTATTTTTGTTGTAGATTCTCGTTCCGCGATGTTAGCTATTTGGAATAAACTGGAACTTTGCTAAAAATGAATAAACTAAATTATCGAAGCTTGAATGTGATATCCAACTGAACTAATCCTTACTTGAGCATTATTACTTTAGAAGTCCCTCATCCGATTTTTATGACGCATGTTGTCACCTCTAAGACTCTGATTAAATACCAGCACATGTCCTTTCATGTATAAGACACTAACACTTATGCGATCCATGATTATATAATCTACACATTAATCATGCATTAAATTTAAGTTAAATTTAATTTCATGAATAATAAGAGGTTTGATCCTTTATACCTTATTAAATTAATTAAATACTCCCTCCGTCCCATAATATAGTGCTTATATTCCTTTTTTGGTATCTCAAAATGTTGTGCCTATTTTCTTTTTTGCATTGGTCTAAATTATCCTTAATTAAAACTTTCCAAAATACCCCTACTTTTCTCTCAAAATATGTGACCCCATTTATTGTTTTACATCATTCCAAGGAACATTTATTGCCTTTTGATTTTATTTAAAGGAAAAATAAAATAAATAACTAGTTTCAATATAAAAGTATCAAAAAAGCACTTCATTAAATATATATTTTTGGAAATCCTACCACTCATTTCATTTTCCTTAATTCCCGTAAAAAATGAGAAGTAAGCACTATATTATGGGACGGATGGAGTAATTTTTTATACAATCTTAAACCCTAGAACATCAAAGCTGTCAATTTTTACTCGATTATTGATGAACGCCCGTATTAAATCTTGTATTTCATAAATTTCTCTGATCTCACTTTCAAGTCTCTATTTGTTTCCCCATAATAAATTACATGCGCCTTTTAAAAAGAATTCTAATCAGTTTCAATCAGTAAATAAAAATTTATTCAGTAAAAAATAAGTTTAACAATATTCAATTAAGTTTAGTATTGTATTACATTAGTAAGATAATTAATAATGGTTATTAATGTTACAAAATGTTGCAGTATTACTATCAATCCGACAAAATTCACTTTTGTCGCAATATAATATTACATACCAGGTATCTATTAATTACTGCTATATGTAGATGATATGTTGATAGCTGCTAGGAACAAGTCGGATGTTCAGAGGTTGAAGGAACTTCTCAGTGCTGAATTTGAGATGAAGGATTTGGGTGCAGCAAGGAAGATTTTGGGTATGGAGATTTATAGGGAGAGAGCTCAGAAGAAGCTTTTCTTGTCACAGAAAGGATATATATTGAGAAAATATTGTCAAGGTTTGGCATGTCAACAGCAAAACCTATAGATACTCCAAGAGCTTCAAATAGTCACTTGTCTGTTGCATTTGCACCTAAGTCTGCTGAGGAGAAAGAGTACATGAGTCGGGTTCCTTATGCTAGTGCAGTAGGGAGCTTGATGTATGTTATGGTTTGCACTAGGCCGGATCTGGCACATGCAGCCAGTGTTGTTAGTAGGTTCATGGGTGATCCTGGTAAAGAACATTGGCAGGCAGTCAAGAGGATCTTTCGGTATCTTAGAGGTACGTCAGATGTTGGTTTCATTTACGGAGGTGATATGGCACGTTTAGTTGCAGGATATTCTGATTCTGATTATGCTGGAGATGTGGATGGTAGGAGATCTATGACTGGTTACGTGTTCACTCTTGGTGGTTCTGTGGTTAGTTGGAAGGCAACATTGCAGGCTACAGTTACTTTGTCTACTACTGAAGCAGAGTACATGGCGTTGACAGCAGTTGCTAAAGAGAGGATATTGCTGAAAGGACTAGTTAGTGATCTTGGTTTACATCACGATCAGGCTATTGTGTATTGTGACAGTCTGAGTGCAATATGTTTAGCCAAGGATCAAGTCCATCATGAGGGGACTAAGCACATTGATGTCAGGTATCATTTTCTGAGGAGTGACACTAGAATTAAGGTGAAGAAGGTGGGAACTGCTGATATGTTCACCAAGCCGGTTCCGTAGAGTAAGTTTCAACACTGTTTGAACTTACTCAATGTTCGTGATTGTTAGTTGGCCTCTTGGGGCAATTCTGGGGTCTTTAGGGACTAATCTGATCTGGTTGTCCGTTGGGACAAATCTGGTGTAGGGAGATTCTGGGCGTTGTGATCAATGCATATGTTTTCTGGTTATTGTGAGAGGATCCAAGTCAAGGTGGAGATTTGTAAGAGTAGTGCCTTGAATGTGTTCGATGAAATGCGTCAAAATCGAGTTTTGGAGTATCACCCAATCGGGTCGGGCGAGGAAGCCCGATCGGGAAAGTCCTAACAAACTCAAATGACAAGTTCAAGCTTCAGGCTGAACCCTAGAGTGCTAGACCTTGTAGGTAACATTTTCACAAGGAGTTCCATATATTACCTCAAGAGTAAAGTTTTCACCATGTCATAAACTGGAATAAAATAGTCGCCATTAGGAGCACACTTGAGTCCTTTCCTTCACTAACCCATCCTGAATTTGAAGTTAAAACTGAAACCAACAAGAAAAAAGAAACAAAAATATCTAAATAAATAAATAAATTCACCTACCGGGTCAATATTTCACCACACCATATTCAAAATCGTGACAGGAAGTCAAAGTAATCAATTATACGACCTATAAAACAGTGCTTAAGAATGAATATTTCAATAACTAAGAAGATAATACTTGAACAACAATAGGAAGATTAAATAAGAATATCTAATGAAAAGCAAAATCATTTAAAACTTGGTTTAGAACATATTTCAATAGTCTGTTGTGTCTACAGACTACAGCCAGCACTGAAGAAAATTTAGCCATACTAGTGTCAACAGAAGGGAAGAATAATTATGAGGCCCATTTAAAGTGAGTGGCTTGGGACTTGAAAGAAAACGCTCTGAATTCAGAAGCAAAAAATCAATTACTCGTGGGAAAAAGCACTGATGAACCAAACAAAATCAAATCTAGTCTTTTCTGACGACAGAATAGTATGACCCATTTGACACGAAGGCCAAGGATAACATAGCCAGATAAAGGTACTGACAAAGCAGTTAAAGCTCATAGAGAAAGACAGGATTATGTGAAGCAGGAGATCTTCCCAAGCAATCATTTTTCAAAGACATTGCAATTTGCAAGCACAACCGTCCCCTTTTCCTAGGGCATACATTTTTCTGATACACACACAAAGGTAGATAGCAAGCCCAATAAAAACCATAAAAAGGTTTGTTTTACTTAAATCTTTTCAGGAAGAATATATCTATTAGAAAGGCTTCTCTTAATATATCTCAATTCTCAGACCAGCTGGAAGCCTGGGAGGTTGGAGCTGCTGGACAACAATTAACAAGAATTCCAGGGTATAATGAACATAAAAACTAGTAAGTTGCTAACGTCTTCCAAGGACCACTCTACAAAAGCCTCCCATATTGAGTACAGGCGGGGATCATACTTTCTTCACACAGCAAATGTAGTTTTGAATTTTTTAATCCGTATATATCAGAAGTTTCGCGCTTGTCAAAACTATATCTAGTTTGGCACACATCACTTGACACTGGACTAAACAAGTATAGCGAACAACACATACTTGTACTCAGCTACTTGCTTGTATTTGCAAATAACACTAAAACCTACATGTGTAAAGGAAATGTAATTGTGCAATATAATCATACAATCACTGCAAGTAAGAAGTAACTCCCTGAAATGCAATAGCGTACAACATGATGCTTATGTAAGAACACGATTCGAGCTCCAATAGGAGCAAACGATGGTACAAAAACTATCGAATGCGGCCTATTTAATCATTCCGATACTCAATGAAGCACATCTCGATCCAAAACAATCAAATGAGCAAAAATCAAGTCAAGCAAAGTCTAATTCGTCACTTACGTTAACCACATTCAATTCGACAAGAAACTACTATGGAAGGTCAGTTGAGTTGAGAATCCAATTTCTAAGAGTGTCACAAATGACAGGAAGGATTTTAGCTGCACAGCAGAATATATAACATATCATTACTACTTCTACAAGACTTGAACGAACTAGACATTGTGCATTGAGAATGAATGAATGAACGAACTGATTACGTACAGAAAATTGAATATATTGATTGAAGACTGCAGTCCACCTAATAAGTAATAACTCAGTCCATATGTAAAGAGAAGTCATCAACCTCGCACATTGTACACATATTAACTTCTTTGTAAAATAGCTAGCTGGACCTAAAAACCTTAGCTTGGAAACAACTAGAAGACTTTATCCCTCAGAAGTCAGGACCCCCCAACAATAGGATAAATCAAATAAAAGAACTAAAGTAATAACAATGAACCCATCGGAAGAGATCGAGCTAATGCTACAGATTGACACTTGAAAATTGCACACGAGAATCTTGTCTAACATACCTGTTAGACATGCACCAAAACTAACGCGGTTGAAATGATGCCATGCCCACAGAATTGAATGTGCCAGAGAGATTGCATCACCAACATATAAATAGGAAATTAGTGTATATGTGACAGTTATTCTCAAAGTCAGAACACTGTATTATTAACAGCAATCAGGTTCATTCTGTTTAAGTTTCATGCATTGATGAGAATAGGGGCATTTATATATGACATTATGACCTCAGCTTCGTATGAAAAGGTCTACCTCTGAACATATATTCTGCGATCACTAGATGTCCAAAATCTTTCACAGCTCTTAATTAATTAAGCCTGATAAACATCAGCAGAAGTGAGGCACTGGCAGTATCTATAACAATCAATTCTCCAAATGGCATATCATATCACATGATCATATCATATGCCTCTTTATTTGGCAGAAGAATTATATTAGGACTTGGCCTGGGACTGGGTGAGCTTAATTCTAAAAGCACTTATAAGTAGCTGCACTCAGATTAAATACACAATCTACTGTAGTTAATAAGCAAACGATAACATATAATGTCGCTTATGAACAGATTGTTGTACTTGCACAAATATATAACTAGTAGTAGATTGATTGAGACTCCTAGATTGATTGAAAATTGAATTGAATTACAGAAAGATATACGTATTCATATACTATTATATACTATATGTCTATATCTATAGTATAGATTTGAAAAACCCCCCAAAACCTAAATGTCGGCATCATCATCACCACCACCACCACCACCATCACCAACACCACCACCACCACCACCACCACCACCACCATCATCATCACCATCATCATCACCACCACCACCATCATCACCACCACCACCACCACCACCACCATCACCACCATCGCACATCATCATCATCATCATCATCATCATCATCATCATCACCACCACCATCAGCATCATCATCATCATCATCATCACCACCATCACCATCACCACCACCACCACCACCATCACCAACATCACCACCACCACCATCATCATCACCATCATCATCACCACCACCACCGTCATCACCACCACCACCACCACCATCATCATCACCACCATCAGCATCATCATCATCATCATCATCATCATCATCATCACCATCAGCATCATCATCATCATCATCACCATCACCATCATCACCATCACCATCACCACCACCACCACCACCAACACCAACAAATAGGGTAGACTTGGACTGGCCAAGCTGCTCTAGAGTTAAATCAGCAGCAAAAACAACCTCCAAATTGGGAGCTGGGTCCTCAGCTGCTAAACACTCGTTCATGTGCCTTATCCATTGCGAATCGACTTCGGGGCAAGAGTTGTCCACGAAGACTCTACTGTTATAAGAATTCACCTGTCCAACTGCTTCGAACTCCGCCAGACAAGTCACGGTGAATAAATTACATCGCTCCATCTGCTTCATCAATTCGAACCGCTCATCCCAGATGACGCCAATCTCAGCCCTAAGGGTTGCGATTAACTCATTCGGGCTGAAAATGGATGCAAGTTCTCCCGGGTTGAGAGCTGGCTCATCCTGTTTTTTGAGCTCGAAAATCTCATCATCCGTTTGTTCTATCCTCCTTATCAACCTCATGTACCGGCGAAGAATCTCGGTACTCGGGCTTGGCGGGGGAGAATCCGAAACTCCACGATCCACGGGGTAAGGAGGTAATTCATCATGCGGGGGAGAATCCAAAACTCCACGATCCACAGGGTAAGGAGGTAATTCAGAATGTGGTGTTGGTGATGGCGGTGGTGGTGGTGGTGATGGCGGTCCCTCCATAGCCATAGCAAAGTAATGCGCGGGTTGTTACTTGATAGTTGATACTCTTTATTTTCTGTACTGTGGTTGCGTATTTATACCAAAATCCCCTCCATTCTGATTGGATAATCTCTACATTTTTGGATTGCTTACGTCAGCAACCTTTTTCTCTCTTTTTTCCTTTTTGGGCCGTTAGATGAGTCATGGGAGTTAGATCTAGTGGCTCTGATTTTTGCTTTTCAAGTTGGCACGGATCGTGGATTATGAGAAACTTAACTTAAAGTTCTGTGATGGTGTGTGCTTTTTGGTCATTCTCTTGTCATTGACATTTTCGTGCTTTTTCTCTTTCTTTCCTTTATTTTTTCCCTTCATTTTTCTTTTTGGTCATATACACTTTAAAAAATACTTCGTATACAGTATTTATATTTGCTCAATCAATTCAACTCCTAGCTTTGGATTTTTTAATAAACAAAATAAATACTATATTTGTTTGTTTGTTTGTTACAAGTTGATGGTGACAATTTAAAATTCATGTTTTCCCATGCAACACATTAACCATTGATATCCTTATCTAATTCCCAAACTAGCATGGTTAAGTCTAATAATAAATGCATAGTGCAATTTTTAAAGTGTCGACTAATCTAGAACGGAGGAAATACTATAATTCTTCTTTTTCTTTATTTAATGAGAAAATTGTCGAGAGGAACCTTTGTTCGGTCTCGGGTTATGGAGGAGCTCACTTGGTTCCTTTGTTCTCCCTAGTGGTCCACTCTATTCCCAAAGGCTTAAGTACGTTGAACACCTAGCACGAGTGAATTCATATCACTCACCCATCTTAGTTCGTTGCTATGGGAAACAGGCTCATTAAAAGACTACTAAAAAAAAAATCCAATTTTGAGTCGGCGTGGCTGCTAGAGGATGATTGTGAAAATGTGGTTGAGGGGGCTTAGGTATCTTCTTCGAGTAAAAGCATCCCTAAACGCTTAGCAATTGTTATGGAGGATCTAATTAACGGCTTGAGATAGGGAAAGCAACATCAATTTCACAAAGTCAACTGAAGCAACTTAAAATAAGCTTAAAGAGATTCGAGGGAAGAACAATGTTGAAGCTATCGAGAAGAGCATTATTGTACAATCCAGTCAACCGGATTATCTATTGGGGAAGCAGGAAGCGCGTTGGTTTATGAGGTCAGCAAGGATGGCTGAGATTCGTGATGGGGACATGAACACAGAAAACTTTCACCGCAAGGCTTCCCAAAGAAAGAAGAAGATTTACATACGAAGTATTAGGCTTGTATAATGATGAGGGTCAATGAATACAAAAGGCAGATCAAATTGAAAATTGAAAGGGTAATTTATGAGTTCTATAGCTCTTTATTCTCCTCAAGTGAGACAACTGGTGCTCCTATTAGAGAAGTCATTGAAGATGTGCCCCCACGAATTAGTAACGCGATGAATGAAGAACTATCTATCAAAACCTCTTTCGAAGGAGGAAGTCTTTGAAGCCTTGAAGCAGATGCACCCTTGTAAAGCATCATATGCTAACAGTAGAATGGGTTATTTTATCAAAAAATAAAATAAAAATTGGCGTGATGATGTGGCTTCTTATGTTGTAGATATTCTTAATGGTGGTGAGATGCCTGATGGTGTTAATAATAGCACAAACATTGCTCTTATTCCCAAAGTTAGTTCACCCACTAAATTTGCGAATTACCTCCCTATTAGCTTATGTAATGTCCTCTATAAGCTAGATTCAAAGACTCTTGCTGGCAAAATAAAGAAGTGCTCGTCGAGTGTAATTTCGGCGAACCAAAGTGCTTTAAGGCTCTTATCGCGGACAACACCCTCATGGTGTTGGAGATTTTCCATACCATGAAAAAAAGGAGCAAGAGTCAAAGAGGTACCATGGCAATGAAGCTGGACATGAATACGACATACGACGGGGTCAAGTGGTTGCAACAACCTGGAAAATTTATAAAGCGGAAACTAAGGATAAATGTACAATTTTGATTGAAGAGGGAGACGATATGTAAAAAGCTATTGGTTTATATAACTAATAAGACCTTAGGAATACATAAATAATTCGATTAAATCAATAAATCAAAATATGAGGAAATTACCACCTCAATTTTAAAAACGATAAAGGATTAAATTTAGAATGGAATAAAAGATAAATGAAAATCATTGTTCTCACTAAGCCCATAATCCTGTAAAGGAGAGAAACCTATAAAGAAAATAAACAACCTCCCACAGTCAGTTGGAAGTAACTAGCAGCTCTCTTAACTCAATTTAAACAAGCTATTAAAATTAATAAAGTTTAAAAAGAATAAGTCTCAGAGACAAATCAACAAATAGAAATCACCTACAACACGCTCAATTACCAACATCGATAATTAAATAATTATATCAATAAAAATAATGAAGAATTGATTAAAGAAATAATAATAATAATAATAATAATAATAATAATAATAATAATAATAATAATAATAATAATAATAATAATAATAATAATAATAATACTTTATTTGTTTGTTCCAAGGAAGCATATATAAATAAACAAAATAAATACTTTATTTGTTTGTTCCAAGGAAGCATATATATAACAATACGTCAATACATGCATGATTGTAGTTCTAGATTCCTAAAACCAAATAATCGTGCAAAGCAACACATGCACAAACACCACCCATGCGGCCATGCTATGAATGCGCAGCGCAGATTGATCGATGCTACACATCAACTCTAGTACAAACAACGAACACCCAGACACGCATACGCCTAGCTTGGACACACACGAGTTTATGCCTAGTGCCATAGCACCAACGGTCACCCTACCAACTACACCAGCAACAATAATAACAATTTCGGGATTTCTCTGAAGAAGAGTCACAACTCACAAGGGCTCAGGGAAGGACCACATAGCCCGAGGTTATTAGAAAAATCAACCTCTGTAGTAGTATTAACAAAGTTTGGGATCGGTCCAACCAAGAGGTTATTAGTAACTGTAAACTGTGAGCCGAGAAACCCGGCCAAGTAGTGCTTGCAAATTGGCAACTTGGTTTGATTTTGTTTGGTTTATCACTGCTTTTTCCCACGAGTAGTTGAATTTTTGCTTCTTACTACAGAGTGTTTTCTTCCAAGTCCCAATTACAAGCCATGCACTTCAAATGGGTCCCATAATTATTCTTCCATCTTGTTGATACTAGTATGGCTAAATTTTGCTTCAATGCTGGAAGAGACTATTGAAATATGTTCTAACTTCTAATCCAAGTTTTACATGATTTTTCTTTTCATGAGATATTTTTAAAATTTCCTATATATTATCTACTCCTTATTACATATTGCTAAAACAATTCGAGGTAAGGGGCATAGCTCAATGAGAGCTACCCCTCTTCCCACGCCTTCAGCGAGGGTTCGATCCTCATTCCCAGATCCTCACCCCCAGCAATATGCTGGGTATTCCCCCCGTCCCCTCATGTGCTGCCTCCCCATGTGTTGGTACCTGAGATAGGACCAGTACAAGGATCCACTCGTCTACCTTACCAACAATTCCTTTCCATAATTAATTGGAACTTAATTTAAGAAATTTAGTTAATCTTCCTAAATTTTGATAAATTAAACTTATATAAATTTTGAATTAGTCGTCTAAACATATATGTTCTATAACTCTACATTAATTCTATTTTGACAAGTGCCACAAAAAATTCTAAATATTCATACAATATTGATACGATAGTGGAAGAAAAATAAATTGAGAAAAGAGATTTGGAAAAAATAAAAAGAGTTGCCAACAATAAAATGCAACGTCATACCAAAAGATAAGGAAAAGGAAAAAGAAAGTGATTTATTCATACCGTGAAAATATTTATATAACTCTACTAAAACTTTTATGTAGTGACTCATTTTTCAACCTAGCTTATAAAAAATAGTGAGAATTGAGATGGGGAAAAACAGTTTGAGAAGAATAATATGTAAAAATATCTAAAAATAATTCTTAAACAAATGTAATATCACTCCCAAAGGTAATGAAAGAATAAATTTAGAGTTTTCATACTCGTGAGATGAGAAAAAAATATATTCAAAGAGACAATTACAAAAAAGAAATAAATTACATATAAATAACAACTTTCCAAACTGTAATATCACCCACAAAGAAAAAGAAAAAAGATATTCACACATATATTCTGGAAGTTAGTAGAATAAAAAAAATCATCAATATTTATACCTATATTCATATGGTTACACAAGTATTGTATAGAATTTTAGCTACTCCTAGGGTACCTAGAACTAGATAATATTTCTTACAATTTTTTGCTCATTTTATGTTGTGCATCTATAAATGAGCAAACTTTAAAATGTTCAAAATAAATGAAGCAAGAATTGTGAAGTGGCACCTCAAAAATAGGTACTCCTAGAGATAAGATTCTTGTTCCATGAGCATAGAGTATCTAATTTTTATATCACAGCAAAATATATTTTACCAAAATAAGATTTAAGTAATATTCATTAGAATATTGACTTATATTTATAATAAAGTATTTAAATTTTAAACAATACATACCCATTTAAATTATTTAATTAGAATTTAAAATTATTATTGTAATTAATTATCTTATTAATCTCAAAAAACTTACCTAGCATGTAGAAAGCAATTGTACATTGCACCTATACATACAATAACATTATATTTCAAAAACACTATTTGATATTATGAAGAATAGAGAAAACTATTCTGAATTGAGAGAGAAAATATCACTCTTAATGTGAGAGAATTCTATTACTGAAAAATCTGCCTTTACAAGCTAATATCTAAATTATATATACAAAAGGAAAACCGTTGTGCAAGCAACAAACTATAACAAACAAACTAACATTGTAACTAACTCTAAACTGCCTTCTACCAACTTACAACCCAGCTGTAATAGTTGTAACAATATAACATTATTTCTTATACCCCCCGCAAGTCGGGAAGAGGGAGCTGCTAAGGGAACTAAAATTGATGTTGTTCTGCTCCAAGAGCTTTAGTCATAATATCAGCAAGTTGCATGGTAGATGAAATATGATGAAGTTTAATGAAGCCACTTTGCACATTTTCTCTTACATAATGAACATCCAGCTTAATATGTTTTGTTCTTTCATGAAGTACTGGATTTTCAGCAATGTGTTTGAGCTGAATATTGTCACAAGGTATAAATAAATAGGCCGAGGAACAAGAACCTTCAGATCTTGCAATAGACTTTCAAGCCAAGCAATCTCACTAATAGTATGACTCATACATAAGTTATTTCTTCCCCTGGCAACAGAGACAAAACACGATCATTGACGTTCTGAGCAATCTCATTAGTTGGAGCAAAAATAACTCTCATAAGTAGGTTCGCGTAACTGACCCGCTATGTGAGAATATGTGCTCTCGATTATAGCCGCAATAGGGTCATCTCCCCCATCTGCTAGTGTTTCATCAGGAATTTCTATATCGGAGTCCCCATCATTTGTTTGATCTCCTACTTTGCCATCTCCAGTATTATTCAATTAGTGGAGAAATATAATAACTGAGACCTTAAACCAAACATATATTCTCCTATATATAAGTATCACTATGGCATACAACATGATACGACATTGAAATTATTAAATCCATGGATATATCTTTGCTAAAGATCCTATAAATTCGATTTTTTTACTTTTGTAAAAATTTCTATTCAAGAAGTTGTCATAATTTATTCCTTTATTTCTCTATTGTAATATCTAGTACTGATTATATAATTACTTAGATTGACATATCCAATATATTTCATAAAATTGATATTATAAAAATCAACAAAATATATATGGACAGCTTAATCTCTGACTCGATAAGAGAGATTTATAAAATCATGCAGGATTTTACTTAAAACAATATATATTACTTAAATCTTCACCAACTTCTTCATGTTTAATTTATATTAGTTTTTTTTTTTTTTTTTGTAATAATGAAAGCTGACTAATTAGCTTAAGACAAATAATGGGTGATAATTGAATTATTTTTGCCCATATTAATCTTGTTGATTTTTATCCATCGCCATGGTATTAATTTGAGAATCTTGACATTAGGGAATTCAAGATTGAAGAAAAGGGAAAGTAGCAAGAATTGAACTTTTAGATAGTTAAAACTTGGGAAGTTGGAAAAAATAACAGAGGGAGAAAATTTGGAATTTGGAATGATTTGTTAATTTGGGAAGGTTAGGGACTAAAGTAGAAGGTAAATAAGTTGCAAGACAAATGTTTAGCACTTAATACAATAACTTTTTACTTTAGATAATTTGACTTTAAGTTCACCTAAACTTGTTGCAATTTAACTTGGAGGCAAAAGTAGTTTTAATACCCATTCCCCAACTCAGGATGTAATACCCAATCTTTAAGGGGGTGTTTGGTTAAAAAAATAAGGTATGAGATATGGATTTAGAATGAGTAAAACCTATACCTAGTGTTTGTTTACAAAATTTTAAATTTCTAAACCCATACCTCAAACCCATAAGGTATGGATTTAGAAACCCAAGGGGGGAGGTGGGTATGACTCATACCAAACCTTCAGGTATAAAAATAAAAGGAAGAAATTCATTCCAAGATACATCCAAACACATGGAATCAAGTATCAAGTTCCAACCCTATACCATCCCGGTTTCATTCCTTATTCCAAACCTATACCACTTCGTGAACCAAACGCCCCCTAAGCAGTTTTAACGCAAAGTTAACTACATTTTATTAGTTTAATCATGTGATCACATTAAATTTCTTGAAATTAGTTTAGGGAATATGGAATTATTATCTAAATATAGTTGTAATATATATTGTACTTGCAACTTACTAAATTCAATTCTTTTAAGTTATAGTGTAAAGCTATATTGGATTTAATAAACCCATATCCAATAGTATAAGTACTAAAGAGTTCAAGTACTGATCCAACTTAGAAGGCTAAATTATGGTTTATCATGTTGTAAACTATCCTAAAGTTGTATTTGATAAATGTGAATACTTGATTTTGGTAAAACCTATTATCTTTTATAATATCATGGAAATGGATTTCATCTATATATCTATATAAAGCTAAGTACAATTTGCCTACGTGTCACTCTCACAATCAATTTGCCAAATGGCGTTCTCCATTGAAAACGTAAATTCCAACTGCCACATGTAGATTGTTGCATAACTCCAGCATATGTGTCGCTTGCACATCATTCCCATGCGTGTGCCATGAAATTTCGATCTAGGCAAGAAATCATTAAATCAGTTACAATCATTTATGTTAGGAAATAGTATTATAACGTTCCTAAATTCAAGCAAATAATCCTATTAAATCAATGGCTTAAAATAACTTTCCTTAGATCATCATAAATCAACGGTTAATTTTAGGAACATGTGTTGTTGATTGAAATCAATCACAGGATTAGTTTGTCAAACAATCAATTTGAGATCTATTTAAATCAGTCATATTGTCGAATTAAATCAATAATTTAAAATCAGTCATATAATTCCCCTATAATTTAGGAACAAATCAAGCAATCATACATTTTGTAAAATAAAAAAGGATTCAAGTTATCACTTTACCACAATATACATTGATGATTTGCTGAAATTGCACTATGCCGACCACATGCAAAACAAAAGTAGTAATCTATGATTAATAAAATTACAACTTATTTTTTTACCATTCAACTTAACATTCATGTTTAATTAAAAGGGATAAAGATAAATATAAATTACACAACACTACATATTAACTTTCATGTTTTATACAAAAAAAATTTAAAAATTTCCTTTAGTTTTTTTTTTATATAAGAAAAATTTCCTTTTGTTTTATAATACAATATGAATATTTTTTTATAAAAGTAGAAAGATTTCATTAAATTTTGTTGGGATATAAATAAGGATAAAGAGTAAAATTTATCCATGGCAAAAACTAGATGATTGAGATTATGCAGTTATCCGTGGATTTAAAAAAATACATACTCCATAGCTTTCTTCTTAATCTTTGCTGGAAACTTGCGTCGGCAATTTAACAGGAACAATAAATAAAAGGGAGAAAAGGATTTAATTGGGGATTGTATTTAGCAACATGGTTTCTGGAACAATATGTAATTCGGATTCATTGAAGATAAATCCCAATGTGGATTTAAAATTTAAATTTAATGGCATGCTTTGTTGAAGCATAGGGATAGGATCATAGGATAGATTGTGCCATTGTGGGTGTTTTGTTGTGGAAGCTAAATTGTTGAGAAAGGCAGGTAAATAATGAAGATGGCAATCGTTGGAAGAAGAGGAGTGAGCAAGAGGTATTTATTATTATTATTTATTATTATTATTATCATTATTATTTATTATTATTATTTATTATTATTATTATTATTATTATTATTATTATTATTATTATTATTATTATTATTATTATTATTATTATTATTATTATTATCAGTTAATTTCATTTTAGTTCGGTTAATTTTGATTCGGTTCGCTTAATTTCAATTAATTACGGTTCGGTTCGCCCAAAATAAGTTCAAAAGAACAAGGACTACATTACATTGTTATCTAATCTACAAAGTTAGGCTTTGTTCTCCTCAACTTATTTTTGCTCAAGTTAAATTATTTTTGCAAAACTGAACTTATATTTGTTGAACTTAACTTATTTTTGTTGAATTTAACTCATCATTGTTAAACTTATATTTGTTGAACTTAACTTATTTTTGATGGATTAAACTTAATTTTACTGAAATTTATTTAATAAGTTGAGGAGAACATAACCTTAATAGAATTAAGACATAAAATTTTCTCACTAATAAATATAATCCATGGATTCATATTGTTTAATTTTATTTATAGATTATGTATTAGTACACTATTATTATTTTTTTTTTAAATCATACCTATATATTATATTCTAATTAAGTCGATCAAAATTGAGTCATATAAGGCTCTGTTATGTTCACCTTAATTTCAGTCCTTACAATAGAAAATAAGTTCAAGTAAGGTCTAATAAGTTCAACTCAGCAAAAATAAGCAAGAACATGATTTGGAACACTCACAAAATAAAGTCACATAAATTCAGATAAGGTATAATAAGACTAAATAATTTCATATTAGTTGAGTTAAGTTCAGATAAGAAAAAATAAGTTGAAAAGAACAAGGACTACATTACATTGTTCAAGTTTATAATATATTGTGCAACATCTCCTAAATCAATCATTTTGGTTAAAAAGGTATTCAATTTGGTAAAATAGTACTAGCAAAAGGGGTTTGAAAATTAATTAAGCGTATTGACCTGTCACGACCTGTTTATCAAACGGGTTGGGTTAGAGTTGAACATTTTAACACGAATTCGACACGACAGTCCGTTTAAGTACTATTCTACCATAATATTATTAGTTGGGCTTCAATTAATATAAATAAATTTCATAAATATATAAGATTTATTTTTTGGTTTATTTAGAAAAGATATTAATATATAAGACGGTAGTTAAGATATATATAATGTACATTTGTTTAATTTACGTATATATGCGCGTTTGATGAATGGGTCGGGTAACCCGTTTAATAAACGGGTTGGATTAGTTGGATGTTTTTACCGATGGACTCGATACAAATTTGACACGACAATACCCGTTTACCAGTTCTACAGATCATATCTACATAAAACTTCCCGTGCATTTTTGCACGGGTATAAAGCTAGTTAAACAAAAAAAGAGAAGCCCACATTTCTACTTGGTGGGATCTGTAGAAGAATTTAAATTTAATTACTCAATTCCATAAGCATCTCTTTAGAGATTCAAAAATCTGGTTACCAACTATGGATTGGAAAACAGAACTTGTTAAGAAAAAAGGATAACTTCAAAGATGAGGATGTGTCAAAATCCAGCATCGAAAACTTCATTTTCACTCTCTGGGCTCTTTGGATTCACAGTCACAGAAATAAAATTGTCTTCAGAAACGTTAAGACAAATCCTATATATTAATATATACATATCAGAATTATGGCAATTTATGAAGACTCAAAGGAAAGAAACGCAACAGCAGGATCATTATCATAATGGAAAGAAACCTCGTACAAAACTCCAAATACTAAGCTCAAGAACAACACCATTTTGTGGAGTAACAGGAAAAATCAAGCAGAAGCATCTGTGTTGTATTTAGGTTGACGGAGCCTGGAAACTGGAAAGTTACAGCAAACAATTACAAATTAAATATAGTTGGAGTGCAGCCACAGCTTGGATCAATGAAGCAAACCACTCTTTTCAGAACTCACAAAATAAAAAATCTTTGCTATCAACCCCACCCAGGCGGAAGCTTATGCCATACATACTCAATGCGATAAAAGACAATTGTGATTCAACTAAGGCCATTTCTACTATAAAATCTGATAGCAAGGACCAAGGAGATGGTGAGAAGCCTTCATCAATGCGATAAAAGACATGCAATATACAAATGGTATAATGTGATTCTCGTTGATTTGAAATGATTCATTTTGTAATGGATCTCCAACTTACTTCATTTGCATTGTATTTGTGGCATAGCATAAATCCTTTGGCAAGTGTAACGGAAAGCTTTATTAAACAGGTATATTAAGATATACCTTTGCTTCATTCTAGGAACCTGATTTCAATCAAGCAATATCAATTTATTGTAATTCATACGATTCAAGATTAACCTCCAATCGGCACATCAGCGCAAAAGGCTACATGTGGCAGATTTAGCGTGAAGGTTGATTAGAAGCTGACATTGTGGCGAAGTCAAAATCCTTTGTTATAACCTTTTAAAGTTTAAATATCTTATAATCGTGATACATAAATTTATAAATACGTAAATAAAACAAAAAAACACATCAAAATGCATGAAAATTTTTTGTTTTATAATTTTAAGATTTTAGGATGTTTCTCCTAAAATCATGGTTTGAACATCTCTTATATTATCTTATAAGAACTGTGCATCTATCATTAGCTTTGCGTAAATTCTATTATTATACTAATATTAAAATATTAGATGCGTCAATTACAAATATTCGCATGTCAAAATTATTTATCCTTGGTCAATGAAAGTTACAACTACTTCAAAATGTATATAAAAAAGGTCATATATAACAAAACCCTTAAGCTAATAATTTCGGATGAGTATTGTGAATCAACAACTTAAAATAGGAAATATTTTATGTATGCATATCTTTTTAAATTTGAGTAATATTAATTAAATTAGAACAATGTAACTTATATATTTGTTATTTTTTTACGATAACTAAGACTGGTACTATGGGTATGTTATAATTTTTTTCTTCAAATAGGTAATATTACAATGATATTTACAAGTTTTTTTTTATTTGAAGAATATTTGCTAAGTGACCCTTTTTAACAAAGAAATTAGTTACATAATTAATTGCTCACTTAAAAATCTTGATTATAAATACAATGATTATTTATTATTTCACAATGCTAAAATATTTCCATAATTGGCTTATGTAGATTTCATCAATCAAGAAATTAATTTGCATATATGATGTAATCAATGTATTACTTATTGACTAAAAATATAAAATATCAATAAGAGAATATAATTTATGTACGTGAGTTTAGGGATTTGAGGTTTACATATCAACAATTATTTTTGAAAATATTTTTCTTTTTTCTCAATAATTCATTTACTGGAATAAAAAAAAGAATTTATGATATGTTGGTGCGTGATCAAGGCTCATTTTGCAAATAAAAAAAATAAAAAATAACACATTTTCATGTAGGTTAATTTATATGCCACATAAATGTCACATATGTTTAAACATTATCACTAAGGAACTATTTAGATCTAAATAAGAGAGAAAACAAACAACTATTAAGTTAAATAAAGTTAGTAGGTGATTAAGTGATCAGTTAAAAGGTGTATATTACGAAAATAACATGATGAGACTTTTGTGATAGGTCATTGAAAATTCTCATTTTTGTGCTATCACTCCCTTAAATTGTACAATTTGCCATAATTTCTGGTGCAAGTAGCGTGGCCTGATGGGTGGTGGTTAGTGGGTGGTCTGGTGCAGTGTATTGTTGGTGCAAGACAACAAGAGAAAAGGGTTGAGCGGGACCACAACAAGGGGAAGCGGAAGTGTTGCATGATTGAGTCCCATTAGTGGTCCGAAATGTGATTTTATATGAGCTTTTGAATGAAGTAATGGGTAGAGCGAAAACTTTTTCAGTCAACTTTTTTTCTAAAAAAAGTTGGTCACATGTTGCACCATGACTAGGGTTGTGCAAAGACAAAGGTCGGACCGAAATCTGGACCGGACCAGACCGAAATTTGGACCACATCGGACCGTACATGTTGCACCATGACTAGGGTTGTGCAAAGGCCAGGGTCGGACCGAAATCTGGACCGGACCGGACCAGACCAGACTTTGGACCGGATCGAGAAGTACGGTCTGATCCTCGGTCCACAAAAAACCCCGATTTCGGGTTTCTGTTCTGGTCCGGTCCAGATGGTGAACTGGAATTTCTGATTTTTTTAGTAAAAAAAAATTTATATATTAAAAAGGTTTAAAAGTTAGAAAGTTAAAAACCTACTATTTATTACCATTAGGAATATTGTTATTAAAATTATTAATTTTTAATGTATCTAATTTATAAATATGTTTTAAAAAAAAGATTATGGTCTAACAGGTCAAAACTGGACCGGAGCGGAAAAATCCGGTCCACTGGTCCAAAAAATTTCCAAATTCTGGTCCAGTCGGTTCAAATCCGATCCTAGACCGGTGAACACCCCTAACCATGACATTAGCTACATTAGTTTTTAACCTCACGAGTAACTAAACGAAATGAAAATTTTCATAGAAAATTCAATAAGTGCATATTTAAGTCATGCTCCGATGAACAGTTTGAGTTGAGATGGTGGAAAATGGTTACTATGTTTGATCTTCAGGAAGATAATTGGGTAAGGTCATTGTACGAAGATCGTAAGAAGTGGGTTCCTCTGTATATGAGTGGTATATTCTTGGCAGGAATGTCGCCTACACATCGTTCTGAAAGTGTAAATTCATTTTTTAATAAATACATTCAAAGGAAACTTACTTTGAAAGAGTTCGTTAAACAGTATGGTGTAGTTCTGCAAAATAGGTATGAAGAAGAGGCTATAGCATATTTTGATACATTGCACAAGCTACCTGCACTGAAGTCTCCTTCACCCTGGGAGAAGCAAATGTCAATTATATATACACATGCAATATTCAAAAAGTTTCAGGTCGAAGTTCTGGGTGTGGTTGGTTGTCATCCTAAGAAAGAAGGTGAAGATGGGACATCTATAACTTATCGAGTGGAAGACTGTGAAAAGGCTGAAACTTTTTTGTGGCATGGGATGAAACAAAGTCTCAGGTATCTTGTTTATGCCGTTCATTCGAGTACAAAGGTTTTTGTGTAGACATGCAATGCTTGTTCTCCAAATTTGTGGTATCTCTAGCATACCATCTTAATACATATTGAGGAGGTGGACAAAAGATGCAAAAACCAGGCAATTAATGGTAGAAGGAACTGAGATATTGCAGACCAGGGCACAGCGCTATGTGTCCTTGTGTAAGCAAGCCATTGGATTGAGTGAAGAAGGATCCTTAACTCAAGATAGTCACAACATTGCCCTGCGAACACTGGTGGATACACTGAAAAATTGTGTTAGTATGAATAACATCCACCAGAAGCGCTACTGAACTTGGGGACACTTATTGTGCTCATGATGTTGTTCAAACATTCCAGGAAAATATATCAACTAGAACAAGCAAAAAAAAGAATGTGGTGAAGAAGACAAAGGTAAACTTTGTTAGGTTAGGGTTCACTTTTTTTTCACATGTGATGGTGCAGTTGTGGTGTAGAATGTGTTACACTTACAGCTACTCTTGTCTTGCAGGTAGTTTCAGAAACAGATGTGATGCTGACTAGTGATGCCGAAGACAACTTGCATCATATGGTTTGCCCTCTAGCTATTGTACTAGTTAAATAATGCACCTTTGTGTTTGTCAAGTTAAAAATACTTAGCAGTCTGCCTGAAATTTAGGTTTACGTGCAGGTATGCCCTTTGGATTTTAGTTTAGTTTTACATCTTGTTGATATTTGCAGGAAAATCTAAGCTCTGATGGAATATCACTCAATGGTTACTATGGTTCCCAACCAAATGTGCCAGGACTGGTACGACGAGTCCCCTTTTGAGTTTCATGGTCAATTTTTTCAAAGTTATGTGATTAATTTATTACAAGTACAGGTACAGCTAAACTTAATGGAACCACCACATGATAGTTACTATGTTGATCAGGAAAGTATGCAAGGCCTGGTATGTGATGATGAAAAGTTTTTTTTTTGGATGGAAAATCATGATGAAAAGCTATAATACTATGTATACATGAATTATGGTTTTCGATATTCTTAACTTATCCTAAATGACACAGGGACAATTAAACTCCATAGGACCAAACCATGAAGGATTTTTGGGGCTCAACAAAGTGTTCATGGGCTGGTATACTCTCCAAATATATTCAAAGTGCCAAATGATTTTATGTTCTGTCCCCCTACCCCCCTCTTGATAGAATCTTCCTGTTAAAAGTTCATACTTTGCAGGGGCATTTGGATTTTCGTCCATCTTCTAGCTTCTCTTATAATTTACAGGTAATTCTATGAAATGGTGTGTCATTAGGAAAAATTATAATAACATGATTCTTTTTCTTTTTTGACTTGATAATACATGATTTTAAAGTTGATGTTTTGATCTAATTTCAGGACGAACATAATTTAAGATCTACAGAGTTGCGTGGAGATGCTTCTAGACACACTTAAGAAAGAATTATCTTCCTTTATTGGTCAACTTGTAGACATGATAACTTCCATACTATATGAGGTAACAGAACGCTACCATAGAAACAACATATGTGACATCCTTGCAATAAGCTGATAACTTCTTTTCTCATTCTATGTAATACATATGTATCATGTGTTTATTTCAAACTCTTTAAGAATTTTCTTTTCGACCTTCATATATGGATTGACAGGATTGAATGATTGATATCGAATGATGCTCATATTATAGAACTGTGTTGATTATAGAATGGTTCCAGAGGAAGCTGGATGAGGATTAATGACAATGCAGGATGAAGGTCATCAACCAAAAAGGGTGATTTGCTTATCTGGGTCTAGGATTAGAAGATTCTGCCCAATCTTGGGTATAAAACATCACTTTGCATTACTTATTAATGTTGTATGTGTTGGGAAAGATCACAAATAATCTTGCAGCGGAAATAATATTCGTTTTCCCTTCGTGTATAAACAAAATAGGCTAACAATTATATCTCTATAATATAATAGAATAACTCACAAAGTGTTTATAAATTATAAACTAACATTCGATGGTGTACTCTCAAAATGTAAAGTGTTTCTATATTTCTGAAATGTGATTATAAATTCTATCTCTGAATCTTAATTAACAATCAATTAGATTACATATTTATAATCATCCTATAACTAATAAACTAATGATGCAAATTAACGTCAAATAATTTGCCTCTTATTTTCTTTTTACTCTCCTTCTTTTTCTCCCCTTCCATTCCTCTCATTCTTTTTCTCTTACTATTTTACTAATTTGATCTTTTCCAAATAAGGAGGAATAACCAACAAATCTCCCCCTTCGACTTATTTGGAGATTCTTGATAAACCCGCTTCAACTCGACAAACTTCAAGCTTTTGCATGGTCAATATCTTTGTCATCATATCTGATCCATTGTGGTTAGTATGGATCTTTTCCAAATGCAACTGCTTGGCTTCAAAGACTTCTCGTATCCAATGATACCTTACATCTATATGTTTGGAACGGGCATGGAAGGTAGGATTTTTCGCCGGATAAATAGCACTTTGGCTATCACGGTAAAGTGTATACTTATCTTGTTTAATCCCTAACTCTTGTAGGAAATTCTTCATCCACAAGAGCTCTTTACAAGCTTCGTCACAAAGAATATACTCGGCTTCCGTTGTTGATAAAGCAACACATTTTTGTAATCTAGATTGCCATGATATAGCTCCCCCTGCAAAAAGTCATCATATAGCCCGATACGACTTTCGCGAATCAACATCATTAGCCATATCTGCATCTGTGTAACCATTTAACACAAAATCTCCTGAACCAAAACATAAGCACAAATTGGATGTGCCTCTTAGATACCTTAGAATCCATTTTACACTTCCCGAGTGTTCTTTCCCTGGATTTGAGAGGAACACCGCTAACAACACCGACGAATAAGCAATATCTGGTCTCGTACAGACCATAGCATACATCAAACTACCAACTGCAGATGCATAAGGGACTTTATTCATTTCTTCTATTTCATTCTCACTTGAAGGACATTGTTGAGAACTCAACTTAAAATGACCTGCAAGTGGAGAACTTACTGGTTTAGCCTTATGCATGTTAAACCTCTCGAGTAGCTTCTCAATATATCTTTCCTGTGACAGCCATAACTTCTTATTGTTCCTGTCACGAGATATTTTCATGCCTAGTATCTGTTTTGCTTGGTCCTAAGTCTTTCATGGCAAAGAACTTATTCATCGCCTTTTTCAAATTGGCGATTTTATTGTTATCACGACCAATGATTAACATATCATCAACATAAAGGAGTAAAATAATAAAATCTCCCTCTGCAAATCTTTTAACGAACACACAATGATCCGATGTCGTCTTGTGATACTTATGATCCTTCATAAAGGATTCAAATTTCCGATACCACTGTCGCGGAGCTTGTTTTAAACCATACAAGCTCTTATTTAAACGACATACCATGTGCTCTTTTCCCTTAACCTGAAATCCCTCAGGTTGTTCCATATATATTTCTTCTTCCAAATCACCATGTAGGAAGGCTGTTTTCACATCTAGTTGTTCAATTTCTAAATCCATGCATGCTTTGCCATGCCTAGAACAACTCGTATTGACGACATTTTCACCACGGTGAGAATATTTCTTCAAAGTCAATACCTTTCTTCTGGATCGAACCCCTTCACAACCATCCTTGCTTTGTATCTTGGTTGCGGATTATTTTCTTCAGTTTTCAATCTGAACACCCACTTATTCTTGAGTGCTCGTCGACCCTTTGGTAATTGTACCAAATCAAATGTATGATTCTCATGCAAGGATTTTATCTCATCTTGCATGGCTTCCATCCACTCTTTTTGGTGGTTATCTCTTAGAGCCTCTTCATAAGACTCTGGCTCCCCCCCCTTCGATGAAGCAACCGATACTCACCACTAGCAAGTCTTGTTGGAAGTCGTTTATCTCTCGCTAGACCTTCTCAACTCGGTGGTGGTGGTGGTTGACTCTCTTGTTGTGTCAACTGTTCCACATTCTCATTATTATCATCCTCATCATCATCAATATTGTGAGGTTGATCTTCTTGGTGTACTTCTCCCCGTGATCATCAATTATATCCGGAGAAGGAACTGGATTCATGATTATAGGTGATTCTTCGATGATGTTGTAGATTTTCCTGTGTTTTGTATATCTTCAATGGTTTGATCTTCAAACAAGACAACATCTCTGCTTCTGACAATCTTTCTTTCAGCAGGACTCCATAACCTATAACCGAACTCATCTTCAGGATAGCCAAGAAAAATACATTGTTTTGTCTTGCTATCAAGTTTTGATCTCTCATCCCTCGGGATGTGAACAAAGGCTCTACAACCAAAGACCTTCAAACTTTCATAGTTTATTTTTCTCCCCGACCATATCGTTTGTGGAACACCACCATCAAGTGGAACCGAAGGAGAAAGATTAATCAAATGAACTGCAGTTTTAACTGCCTCCCCCCAAAATGATTTTGGTAACTTTGCATGAGACAACATCGAACGAACTCTTTCAGTAATCGTACGATTCATTCTTTCTGCAAGACCATTTTGTTGAGGCGTTTTTGGGACAGTTTTCTCAAGCTTTATCCCATACTTCTTGCAATATTCTTCATACGGTCCTCTATACTCACCACCATTATCAGATCGTACACATTTTAATTTCATGCTTGTTTCTCTCTCCACTTTTGCATGAAACTCCTTGAACGCGTCGTCAAGAACTTGGTCTTTACTCTTCAAAAGATAGACCCACACTTTCCTGGAATGGTCATCAATAAATGTGACAAAATAAGATGCACCACCAAGAGATTTCTCCGTCATAGAGCATACGTGCTCAGTGAACCAAATCTAGAACACTTGGTCTTCTAGATGGTGGATTTCTTCGAAATGAAACTCGTGTTGTTTTCCAGCCAAACAATCAACACAAGATTTCAAATGAACATCCTTCAAAGGAAGGAGATTCTTTCGAGTGAGGATTTGCATTCCCTTCTCACTCATATGTCCGAGCCGCTTATGCCATAGCTCGGTAGAACATTCTTCAGCTACATTCAACTGTGAGCTGAGCTTCCCATTTGTGACATAAAGGGTTTGTTGCTTCTTTCCATGAGCAACAATTATCGAGCCTCTCGACAACTTCCACTTTCCATTAGAAAAGTGATTTGCATACCCTTCATCGTCAAGTTTACCAGCTGAGATCAAATTCAGCCGAATATCTCGGAACATGTCTAACATCGTGTAGTGTTAGCTTGCACCCGCATTGGTTTCCAAGCAAACATCTCCAATACCAATAATTTTGGAGGATCCATTATTTCCCATCCTTACAAAACCAAGATCGCCGCTAGTGTAAGATGTGAAGTAATCTTTGTTTGCGATTAGATGATATGAAGCACCCGTATCAATCACCCAACTACAATCTTCATTTGTAAGGTTATAACATGAGTCATCACCTACAAAATAAACTTCGTCACCAACTGCGCTGTAGCCGTGACATTTTTCTTGTCTTCATTATCACTACTCTTGTCATTCTTTGATCTCATGTCCCGCTTCCATATTCGACATTCACTTTGCTTATGTCCTGCCTTATGACAATAAAAGCAAGTGAACCTCTTCTTGGATTTTGATCTGCCTCTCCATTTATCTTGACTTTGGGAGCCTTTAAACATTGGTCTCCCCCGACTTTCAACAACGTGTGCTTCAGTTTGATTATTTGTGGAGGCAAATTCTTTCCTTCTAGCTTCTTCATTGAACAAGCTATCTTTCACCATGTCAAGGGTGAGTTTACCATTCGGAGCCGAATTGCTCAACGAGATAACAAGAGTTTCCCGGCTATCGGGTAATGAGCTAAGGAGTAATAAGGCTTGGACTTCATCTTCAATTGTCATGCTAACATTTGTTAGGCGATTAACAATGCCCCGAAATTCATTCATGTGTTCTCGCCATATTTTTACCTTCTTTGTATAGAAGACGAACCAACCTTCTCACCAATGTAGCTTTATTTAAAGCGGTCTTCCTCTCATACATTGACTCAAGCTTTTTCCAAAGCTTGTAGGCATCGGTATCATTAGCAACATGTTGAAAAATGCTTTGATCAATATGTTGTCGTATCAACCCGATCGCCTTTCGATTTTCCAATTTCCATGCATCTTCGCTTTTATTTTCCGGTTTATTTTCTTCCTCAATGGGTTTATACAAATCCTTACAATAAAGGATATCCTCCATTCGAGACTTCCACATGGAATAGTTGGACGACGTCAATTTAATCATTCCCGATAGACTTACCATCGAATCTTCCATTTTGTTTTATACAATATACGTATCCGGCTCGATACCGCATCGTTGGGAAAGATCACAAATAATCTTGCAGCGGAAATAATATTCGTTTTCCCTTCGTGTATAAACAAAATAGGCTAACAATTATATCTCTATAATATAATAGAATAACTCACAAAGTGTTTATAAATTATAAACTAACATTCGATGGTGTACTCTCAAAATGTAAAGTGTTTCTATATTTCTGAAATGTGATTATAAATTCTATCTCTGAATCTTAATTAACAATCAATTAGATTACATATTTATAATCATCCTATAACTAATAAACTAATGATGCAAATTAACGTCAAATAATTTGCCTCTTATTTTCTTTTTACTCTCCTTCTTTTTCTCCCCTTCCATTCCTCTCATTCTTTTTCTCTTACTATTTTACTAATTTGATCTTTTCCAAATAAGGAGGAATAACCAACAGTATGGATCCACCCTGTATGGATCCATGTATGTCATACATGGATGTGATCCTTCAAAACTACAGTTGAAGACCTAATGAGTTGTATTTGTGCGACTGGGCCAGACATTGTATCCCAAGTCCAACACTTCTTGGTGAGTATGAGTAATATAGTACCCATCTTCGAAATTATATTGAACCACTTTTCAAAACTTTGAAGTTTGAAGACATGATATGTAAGGTTGCTGTATACAATTAATTGTAACTAAACAATGCGAAATTACCATTTTGTCCCTGGATTGGCAGTGCACAATCCTGGGAACAATCATAAAGTTTCTATTAACTAGAATAAGCAATAAATGGTGTGGCTTTACTTGTTTTGTTGCTGCCATCCTGGCATGTTGGAAATCTAAGTGTTCCATGTTAACACAAAAAACATAGTTTCTTTCAGGTTTATGCATGTAGACTTCGTTTGTCAGAGTGATATGGCTGTAGAGTTCATGTGACATTTATATGGAGTAAATACAAATTCCGCCTCCGGTACTTCACTACTTGCTCTCCCCTTTCTCTATGTTCCTCTCTAAAGCAAACATGCTTCTTGCCCATTTTGATATGGACGGAGTAAATATATTTTGGTTTCTCATTTTGACCCTATTGTTATCTTCTTGAAAGTTACTGATCATCTCATGGGGGTTCTATTTCTTATGAGCTTCTGTTGATTCTTTTGAGTAGCCACTTTGAAAATTTCATGTGTATATTTCCTTGATTGCTAGTTTTAGATTCCAATATGGAATGGATTTAGTGGAATATTATAGCTAAAATATGTTTGCTTGCAAGAGTGATAAGTACCCGTTTCTTAGGCCTTAGCTGGCGGAGATTTAGCTTAGAACTATGCATACTATGCATTTCCATAAGATACTTTCGCTCAAAACTATTCATGGAACTACTAATTTGAGCTTGAAAAAGTAAGTATACAAAGAAGCCTTTACAAATTACTGAAGGATTTATGTCCTCGACTTAAATGCAATTACTAATTATATTATGGATCGTATTATAGAGATAATAAATTCGTTCTATTGGGTCGTCTATACGTCTTGCTAGAGAATGCTATAGAACTTTGGGTTAGGAAATAATAAACCCAAAGCCCAATATAATGTATCCTATTAGGTCACACAAAATACTTGGATCAACAAAAGAAACCTAGAGCCCATAAAGGGCCCTAGGGTGGCCGGCCAAGAGGAAGAGAGAGAGGAGAATTGATTCTCCTCCTAACCTAATTATATCTATATATACTTGGTTAGGCAATAAGGAAATATTAAGATATCTTTCATTATTCTCTCTCTCTCATAATCTTTCCAAAAGTCACAAAAACTCCATTAAAGTAGAAGAAGAATTTCTTCCTTCCAACTAGCATTGGTGGAGTGTTGATCCGGGTTGGTGGACCAAGTAGAGGAATCGCAATTGAGGTTCTTAATCCGGGTTATTCAAGCTTTGTGGAATTCACGCTTCAAAGGTAAATTCCTAACTATTATGTGATCCTTGAATGTATATGCATGAGATCCTGTTTTAAGTGCTTATGAATTTGATTCATGAAATTCCGCTTAGAGTACTTATATAATCCAGCAGTGGTATCAGTTTTAGCCTCTTGCATATAATTTTTGGTCATAATAATTATGTGTTATTGACTAATTTTAATTGATTAAGGGGAGGAATTGAATTATGGATGTTTTGTTTAATTGGATTAATTAAATTTGATTTAATCTGCCTAATAAACGATTTTATTTTCTATAATTCGACCTAAATTTTTTTTTTACTTTTATTTGGGCGAATTTTATGAAAATAAAATCATGAATTTCGAAATTAAAATTAAATTTTAGATCTCAATTTTTTCGAAAAATTCGAGAGTTAGATTTATATTATTAATCTGTTTTCATATTTAAATTGTTTATGTATGATAAATTAATTCATGTGAAAAGAGTTTTATGTGAATTAGAGGTTAATATATATGAATAATGCTAAAATTAAAATAAAATAGAGTTTTTATGTTAATTTCGAATATTCACATCATATAATTAATCTGAATTTTCATATTTAAATTGGTTATGTATGATAAATTAATTCATGTAAAAGGAGTTTTATGTGAATTTAAGGTTAATTGATATGAATAGCCCTAATATTAATTAAAATGGAGATTTAAATTAATTTGCAGAATTAGGCATAAAGGAGTTTATGTTTAATTTTATTTTGATCACTAAATTAATTTACAAGAAGTTGTGATTTAATTTATTTCCCACAAAAGAAAAAAAAAATAAAATAAAACAAAGGAGGGAAGAGGAGCAGCCACGGCTGGGTGGCGCTGCCACCTGCTGGTGGGGCCACGGTGGCTGCTCCAGGTGATCCGTGCAGGGCTGCCGGAGCTGCGGCAGCAGCTATCTATCTGCGGCTGCGGCGGCTATCTTTGCGGTGGCGGCAGCGATCTTTGCGGCGGCAGCAGCGTGGCTTGCTAGCCACGTTTTTCTTTCTTGCCCAATAGTTTTAATTAAAAAAAAAAAATTTTTTTGGGAAAATCATTAAATCTGATTTTCAGTATATTGAGCAGATTTTCAGTTAAATATTTCCATAATTTTATTCTTTAATCTAATTAAAATTAGTAGGAAAGTATAATAGGATAGAATCTTTAGGTGGTTATGAATTACTTAAATGTTTTATCAACTTACCATAATTAAGAATATTTGATATTTTGATTGATGGCAAGTATAATATGTGATATTATGATGTGGCTTTTATATATTTTGATATAATTGCTATGTATGACTAGTATGGCCCAAATTAAGTTAGAAAATACGATCTGCGTATCGTGATGTATTCTTGTAATTTTAAATACGATCTGCGTATCGTTAAGTATTTTTGTAATTTATTTAATTTAGTTATTATTTAAATTATTTTGATACTTATGTAATCCAATGACGAAGTCCATCAAGAGAAGGCTCATGGATAAGGTGGATGGAGATCCATGAAGAGTCCAAGAATGAGCCATTGATGATTAGTTCTTAGGATTAGGGGCCATACTAGATCATTTTATTTTCGCATTTTATTATTCTTTAAAATGCTTATAAGTTTATTGTATGTTGGTTGATGATGCGCTAGAGTTCACTAATTCATAACAACATAATAAACTTAGGTCCGTAAAAATTAAGGTTGCTTTTCCAAACATAAAGTACTTATCAAACCCTTAATTAATAGTAATAGGTCATGCCTCCGCAGGGTGTTATCATTAATTTTGGGAATATAAGGTAAAATTGCGAATTTTACAACTTAGTTTGGTTGTCCTTAACAAAATTATCAAAAGCGTTTTGAATTTTGAAGCAAGAGATAGTTAAGCATGCGATGTTTATCCATCTAAACAAGAGTTATAATTTGTTATAATTAGTAAAAGAGTTTACTTACCTTGATAATGTAACGTTAAAGATAAGGCCTCCGTCTGCTTAGTGTTGCATGTTGATAGGATCTTATAAAACACTTATTCAAATGGGACATTAAAATTGAATAGGAGATCAACCTAGAAACCTTTGCATGTTTTAGGTTACTTTATAAACATAAATTGAACTTTGCTTTATTTTTCTGTACGTAGATACTATGTCTAATAACAACAACAACAACAACTCCGGTTTCAACATTCGTCCTTTTACGGAAAGGACAGACGAATGGTGAAAATTTCCTTAATTGGGAAAGGACCTTAAGACTTGTTTTGAGGTCTGAGGGTCGAGAGGATGTCATAGAAACCCCACTTCCTGTGATTACTGATGAGTCAACTGAAGCAGACAAACGTCGTGCTAAGCAGGCAAATGATAGGTTTGTACCGATCACTTGTTTGATGATAGCAGCCATGCAGCCGGACCTCCAAAGGAGGTTCGAAACCAAGGATGCTTATACCATCATGCAAGAGCTGCGGGCTATGTTTCAAACACAAGCCCGAGTTGAGCGGTATGAGACTAATAGGGAGATACTTGAATGTCACATGAAGCCGGGTCAAGTGTTGGCCCCCATGTTTTCGCGATGATGGGTCTTTTCGAAAACATGGAACGACTTGGATTCCCTTATAGGGTTGAGTTGGCTACGACATTATTCTCCACTCATTACCTGACAGTTTTCAATCGGTTCGGAATGACCTACAATATGAATGAGTCTCGAAAAGACTTTGCAAGAGTTGCATGGATTGTTGGTCAATGCTGAAAGGAACATCCCTAAGGTTGAACCAAAGAAAGAGGTTTTGATGGTTCAAAAGGGAAAGGGTTTCAAGAAGAAATGGGCGGGAAAGAAGGACAAAGGCAAGCAAGTTGCCACTTTTTGCTTGAAAAACCTAAGCCAACCGCCAAGCCAAAGGTCGCTGCGGAAAGCAAGTGCTTCCATTGTCACAAGATAGGACCTTTGGAAGAGGAACCGCCCGGTATACTTGGAAGAAAAGAAGTCCGGGGCTTCCACTTCAGGTATATATGTTATAGAAATCAATTTGACTTCTACTTCTTTATGGGTATTTGATACCGGTGTGGTTCTCACATAGTTAATGATGTGCGGGGACTAAAAAGAAGTAGGAAGGCGGGCAAAAGGCGAGGTAGAGCTACGCGTTGGAAATGGAGCACGAGTTGCTTTGCACTTGCCATAGGAAACTATAGTCTACACTTGCCATCTGGGCTTATTTTAGAACTAAATAATTGTTATTTCGTTCCTTCAATAACTAAGAACATAATTTCTGTTTCAGTTTTGGATTCTGAAGGGTTTTGTTTTGAAATAAAGAACAAATGTTGTTCCATTTCTTACAATAATATGTTCTATGCCAATGCTAAATTGATAAATGGCTTATATGTGCTTGATAAGTCGTTACAAATCTATAACATAGATAGCAAGAAACAAAAATCAAATGATTCCAACCTAACCTACATTTGGCATTGTCGAATGGGTCATATAAACCAAAAGCGTATTCACAAGTTACAAAAGGATGGTATAATTCCATCAATTGATTTTGAATCATTTGATGTATGTGAATCATGCTTAATGGGAAAGATGACAAAATCACCATTTACTGGAAAAGGTGAAAGGGCCAGCGATCTTTTAGGAGTCATACATACATATGTGTGTGGTCCTATGAGCACAAAGGCAAGGGGAGGGTTTAACTACTTCATTACATTCACTGATGATTTGAGTAGATATGGATATATATACTTAATGAAACATAAGTCGGAATCTTTTGATAGATTCAAAGAGTTCCAAAATGAAGTACGAGAATCAACTTGGTAAGACAATAAAAGCACTACGATCCGATCGTGGTGGTGAATATTTGAGCCAAGAATTTGATGATCATCTAAAGGGTTGTGGAATTCTTTCACAATTAACTCCACCAGGAACACCACGGTTGAATGGTGTATTCGAAAAGGAGGAACCGAACCTTGCTAGATATGGTTCGATCCATGATGAGTCTTGCTGATCTTCCGATTTCTTTTTGGGGATACGCTCTCGAAACTGCTGCACACACACTAAATAGGAGCCCGTCAAAGGCTGTAGAAAAGACTCCATATGAGTTATGGAATGGAAAAACTCCAAACTTATCTTTTCTTAAAATCTGGGGATGTGAGGTCTATGTAAAGCGGATACTATCAGACAAGCTTGCACCCAAGTCGAGATAAATGTCTCTTTGTGGGATACCCAAAAGAGACAAGGGGTTATTACTTCTATAACCGTCAAGAGAACAAAGTGTTTGTTGCTCGTGATGGTGTCTTTCTTGAAAAGGAATTTGTTTCTAGAAAGACAAGTGGGAGTAAAATAATTCTCGAAGAAATTCGAGATGAGCAACAAATAGACGTGGTTCACACTATGTCAGAGACGGCCCGACAAGACGAAAGTCTAGTTCAGGAGACGATGTATTCAACGCATGTACCTCCTACCGTCCCAATTGAATCAAGTGAAGATCTTCAAAGAGTTGAAGAGAACTCTTTTCTTGATGCTCAGGCCCCGCGTAGATCTAGTAGAAAAAGGATTCCAAACAAGAGGTTGGTTGATTTCTGTTAACCGAAAACTACGAAATTATGATTTTGGAGAATTCGAGCCTACTACCTACAAACAAGCTTTGACGAGCCCAGACTCTGAGAAATGGCTTGAAGCCATGAAATCCGAGTTAGACTCCATGTCTGAGAATAAAGTTTGGACCCTGGTCGACTTGCCTAGTGGGGTTAACCCTATTGGATGCAAGTGGGTGTTCAAATTGAAAACAGACAAAGATGGGAATGTCTATGTATATAAAGCAAGACTCGGTTTCAAAAGGATTCGAGACAAATTCATGGTATAGACTATGATGAGACCTTTTCTCCGAGTAGCAATGCTTAAATCAATTCGGATACTTTTAGCGATTCTTTGCATTTTATGATTATGAAATTTGGCGAGATGGATGTCAAACGCATTCTTGAATGGGTTCTTGAATGAGGATGTGTACATGACACAACCCGAGGGTTTTGAGGATCCGAGAAAATCCTAAAAGGGTTTGCAAGCTTCAGAGATCCATTTACGGATTGAAGCGGGCATCTCGGAGGCTGGAATCTTCGATTTGATGAAGCAATCAAGAAATTTGATTTCATCAAAAGCGAAGAAGAATCTTGTGTCTACAAGAAGTTTAGTGGGAGCAGTTTAGTCTTCTTGGTATTGTATGTAGATGACATACTACTCATGGGAAATGACATACCAATGCTTGAGTCGATCAAGGAATGGTTAAAAAGTTGTTTCTCTATGAAGGACCCGGGAGAAGGCGAGTACATACTGGGAATCAAAATCCATAGAGATAGGTCTTGAAGGATGATTGGACTAAGTCAAGAAACTTATATTGATAAGGTTCTTACAAGGTTCAACATGGAAAACTCGAAGAGAGGTTTCGTTCCCATGTCACATGGCATATCGCTTAGCAAGAGTCAGTGCCCGACTGAACCTGATGTGTTGAAGCGAATGAGTAGCATTCCTTATGCCTCGGCTATAGGATCTATCATGTATGCCATGATAAGTACTCGACCGAGATGTTGCATATGCCTTGAGCATGTGTAGCGGGTTCCAAGCAAATCCAGGGAGAAGCACACTTGGATTGCGGCTAAGAGCATCCTCAAGTACTTGAGAAGAACTAAAGGCATGTTCTTAGTTTATGGGGGACAAAGTGAGTTGGTTGTTGAAGGTTACACGGATGCAAGCTTCCAAACCGACGGAGATGATTACCGCTCTCGGTCGGGGGTATGTCTTTCGTCTAAATGGAGGAGCAAGAGCTGGGAAGAGCTCAAAGCAAAGCACCGTAAGCGACTCTACGACGAGAATCGGAATATTTAGCGGCGATTGAAGTGGCTAAAGAAGCGCTTTGGATCAAGAAATTCTTGACAGAGTGGATATCGTACCTAGTGCTCGGGAAGGGATTGAGTTGTTCGTGATAACAATGGTGCTATTGCGCAAAGCAAAAGAACCGAGATCACATAACAAATCCAAACATGTAATGAGGAAGTATCACCTCATTAGGGAGATTGTTGACGGGAAGGATGTCGGGATCCGCAAAGTTCACACGGATGAGAATGTGGGCGATCCGCTCACTAAACCATTACCTCGACCCAAGCATGAGTGTCACGCTAGGGCTATAGGCTTGAAGCAAATGTTAGAGTGGCTTTAGATTGTACTAGGTTTAGAGAAACTTGTTACAATGTAAAGACATGGTTTTGCTATTTATGTTTATAAATTTTACATTATTTAATTATTGATTTAGTATTAAATAAAATGTCCAAAATATATCTTGAATTCTATGGTTTTGTTAAATATGTGATTTGATAAATGAAACACCATAAGTGAACAGAATTCATAGAATATTAAAAGTTCCTAATCTAAGTCATTAAACCTGGACATGAATGACTTGTTAAAAGGGATTAGCATATAAGATTGATTGATAGCACCGTTTCATGGGCTATAGAAACATAGAGATGTTTAATCAATCATATGGATGTGTATAGTTGATACATAGTCGAACTAGACACGCTTAGAAGTTTTATAACTTCGAAATTATATTAGTAGATTCCTTAGACATGAGTGGAACATTACTTAGCCCAATGATTAGTATAACTTTGATACTGTCAAACGTCATGCCGTAAAAGGGGACTATAAAGGCCGCATTCAGGTTGTGCCATAAATTGAGTGGGAGTATTGATTACCATAAGATTGAAAAGTCCTCCTATATGAGATAGGATAAGTGTCTTGGCCCCTTGAAGAGCGAAAATTGAAAAATGCATGGCCATGCTCAAATGGATCATTCGATGATCATTTGTTTGTCAATTCAAACTCGGATTTCAAGGATTAATTTGAAAACTAGTATGGATGATATGTAAATATGATCATACTATCAAATTAAGACATTAAGAGACTTGAGGAAATTAAACATTGCACACTCGTCTCGGACAAGTGGGAGATTGAAGGATTTATGTCCTCGACTTAAATGCAATTACTAATTATATTATGGATCGTATTATAGAGATAATAAATTCGTTCTATTGGGTCGTCTATACGTCTTGCTAGAGAATGCTATAGAACTTTGGGTTAGGAAATAATAAACCCAAAGCCCAATATAATGGATCCTATTAGGTCACACAAAATACTTGGATCAACAAAAGAAACCTAGAGCCCATAAAGGGCCCTAGGGTGGCCGGCCAAGAGGAAGAGAGAGAGGAGAATTGATTCTCCTCCTAACCTAATTATATCTATATATACTTGGTTAGGCAATAAGGAAATATTAAGATATCTTTCATTATTCTCTCTCTCTCATAATCTTTCCAAAAGTCACAAAAACTCCATTAAAGTAGAAGAAGAATTTCTTCCTTCCAACTAGCATTGGTGGAGTATTGATCCGGGTTGGTGGACCAAGTAGAGGAATCGCAATTGAGGTTCTTAATCCGGGTTATTCAAGCTTTGTGGAATTCATGCTTCAAAGGTAAATTCCTAACTATTATGTGATCCTTGAATGTATATGCATGAGATCATGTTTTAAGTGCTTATGAATTTGATTCATGAAATTCCGCTTAGAGTACTTATATAATCCTACAATTACTCCATCCATACTTTTGATGGTACAATAATCGTAGACAGTAGACACACTTATTTAGGCAAAGAGGGGAGTGGGAGCGTTGTGGGGGTAGAGTAAGGGTAAGGTTACACTGACATCTTTCTTTGTTGGAAAGAGGAGGAGAAGGAGAGATAAAATTGGGTAAAATGGTGTAGGTTTATGTAAAATAATAGTAATAAACATAGCCAAAAGTAGAAATAGTAAAAGTGTAACCATTAAAAGGAATGGATATAAATGGAAGTGTAATTGTCAATAAAAAGAATAAATGGAGTATGTTTCTAATCAATCTCTTAACAAAATTTAAGGATGATCATAATACTAGTTGAGGAACCTTTTTGTTATAATCACCGCAATAAAGCAACGAAAAATTATACAACAATCGACACAAGAATTAATGTGGTTCACTAACAATGTGTTAGCTACATCCACAGATGAGATTCGTTTTATTATCTTTAGGAGAGAGAGTACATATTACAGAATATGGAGGCAGAAGATGATTGCAAGGTATATATATATATATATATATACCTTGCAACATACTCCCCTTGAGTGAATCCAACCTTTTCTGAGGATGATTCCTACTTAACTGTGGGTTTTTCCTGCCAAACTAAAGATTACTTGGGAGTACCACTTTGCTGGATTCCAACAGGTTTTCCATGGGATAATATTGATGTGATTTATTCTCCTCCAAACTTTGGCTCTAATTGATCATGGTAGTTGTTGAGGCAAGGTGTGGTGAAATTTGCCATATTAGAGTTTAAAGAAAATGCATATTATGCCATGAATGGCTGGATGAGTTAAGTTTCATCTCTTTACGCACATCCTAACTTTGACTGTTTACACATATTATAGGAAAGTTTTAATGACATTGAAGTCTAGGTTTCTTTAGTTAAAAGTTGTTCGTCTTTGATTCAGTGTTGCAAGGTTGGATGATGGTGCTGCTCCTGATTCATCATACATTTGCTTCATTTGTTCTTTACCCATAAGCAGCTGATTACATGATCATTTCAGCAGAACTTTCAGTTGTACTAGATCAAACGAAGAATGTTGATGGGTAAGAGGAATTTTAATCCGCTTCATTACAGTAAGTAAAGAATGTAAAGGCACATGTGCAGTTGTAAAGTTCAATTTGATGATTATAATCATTAATCTTAGCTATTTAACATACTTTATGGTGTTCCTTTTTCTGTTACATAAATTATTTCAGCTATAATGCTATGCCATATTCGACGAGGAAGATATTGCTCTGTGAATTACATTCTTACATATTTCTTAGCTTATTTCCTCCCAAAAGAAAAGTTAGTTAGCTGTTATTCGCAAGAGTTAGATAAAGTTTGAATCTGTTGGGCAAATGAGAATTGAGATGGAGTCTCACACTTCATTGTTGGCATGTCTTTGAAGTTGAGCAAATTATTGCGTGTGTCTGACTAGACGATATACCATAGACCAAATTTCATGTGAATCATCTTTTCTCATCATAATAGACTAATAATTCTCTCCTTGTATGTAAAGCGACCCAACTTCAATAATTACTTTTGAAAAAATTGACTTAGAACTTAGGAGTAATAAACTAATAATGTTTACCTATGCTATCCGTTAACTTTTTTAAAGTCCAAATCTAATAAGGTAAACTCCATTTTGGAAAAATTAAAGTAGTGTTCAAAATGCACCTTTATTATCATTACCACTATCATAAGTCCATAATCTTTAATGAGCTCTAGTGCTCTACTATTTACCATCTCATTAATTTCATGGATTATTTAGTGTCAATTTTAAAGCAACATAACTATTGTACCCCCATAAACACCTATACAAAGATATAGGTCAAGGTTAGAATTTTCATCTAGTCATCTTATTATTCAAACATAACATATTGAGTCACTTTGCTAGTATGCCACAATCTTTTATATATACAACTATTTTGGTTAAAATTAAGGATACCTCATTAGGGTTAGCTCATCACATGTCTGAATTCGGGTTTTAAAGAGGTACCTGCGTATAAACACCCAGCCCTGGGAGGCCGGGGTCCCTGAGGCGGTGCCTTCAACGCTCAAGTCAATACCCAAAACCAATGTATCTTGGAGAGCATGTGGAGTATGAGAGGGAGAGAGAGTGATAGTGTAATGGTGTATATGTAGATAGGTCGACCCCCTTTCTACCTTTACCCCTTGAGGGGTGTTTACAGTAGTATTTGGGTATGTGGTAGGCCTAGCTCTTTTGGAAAGATGAACCAAGTAGTATCATGAGACATGTATAAGGTGGTAGGCCATATAGGCATATGAAGTTATGAACCGTGGATTAATTGAACCTGTACTTGGTACATAGGGGATAATTTTACCCCAACAACAAATATACAAGGATATGGGCTAAGGTCAAAATTATCAGTATGCCACAAACTTTTATGTTAGACAACAAATATTATTTATCAAATAACTCAAAAATATTTGGGATCCAGCTAAAATGAATATTCCCCCTGAATAAATACACTTAGACAAAGCTTTAAATGTCTTATATATGTTTTTTATTTTTTGAAGGAATGTCTTGTGTACTGTTTAGCAGGTGGAGTAAAGTCACTATCTATTTTTCTAGTACACCAATTTTTCGTCTGTTAAACAAATGCAACAGTCTAACTTATGCACTATTTATATTAGTGACTTAGGGCTGCATTCTGCCGCAGTAAAAACAACTTAATTGAATTGAACTTAACCGAACCGAACGGGCGAATTGAATTGAAGTAAAGCGAACGAATCGAACCGAATTATAACTAATTAATAGTAATGATAATAATTTAGGAACTGAACTGAACTGAACTGAAAATAAGTTGGGGAGAACAGACCCTTAGGTAGTGTTATTTTTAACAATTGATAACAAAAAATATTCTTGTGTGGAATGTTATTAGACTAATCTAAGTGTACATATATTTTTATAATATTAAATAATTTTTACAATTTATATTAATAAATATTTAGATATATAAATTGTCAAAATTGTGCGTAGAGTTTTAACGTTAATCTAGTTTCCAAGGATATAGTAGTTTACACCAAGTGTATCAAAATAATTGTAATGCATATTCCTTTAGAAAAAAATTGTAATTTATAAAGAGTTTGTCGAGTTAAAACGTTGACAAATTAAGGGGATTAAATTGCTATTTATCCAGTGTGTCCCAATTTCATTTGTGGATGTCTGAATCAAAGGGCTTCATGAGAGGAAAATATGTTTAGTAATTATTCCATAACCTTAAAGTCCTCCTTGATCCACGATGTTTAAAAGAAAAAGTCCTCCTTGATCCAATTGCTCGATGATTTCATATTTTATGACTTCCTCGAATTTTACTAATTGTAAAACTATACATTGAAGCAAACAGATATAGACTTGTCTTAAATATGTACGTTTAATATTGATCGTTAGATTTCGTTTATATTAAACAAACGGTTTTCTAACCTAAGTGCATAGACTTAACTATTTGTTTTTAGCTTTACTCAATAAAATTGATAAATATAATATTATTATTAAAGAAATTATTTTCATAGTTGATATCTAAGCGTTATCCAATTCCTATAATGAGAATAATATCTTTAATTAACGATGTCATCATATCTATTAATTTTGTCGAATGAAGCTTAAAACAAATAGCTAAACCTATGCATGCACGAGGTGCATAAGTTACAAAAACTCTTAAACAAATATATGTTATTATGTGTATTGGGTTATCTGAATTTGTACTATAGTTTTACATCTTCAATGGGTAAATGAGGGGGCAAGGCTGCGAAACACAGAAACGTTTAGGAAGTGGGAGCAGTCAAGTTGCATAAAATTACACTTAATTAATTTGTTAAGTCAAGTCTAAAGAAGGCTTGATATTTTTTTTTGTAAAAATGAAAGGCTAATTGACATGCATGATCCATGATAATCTAGAAAGCCCCTATCCTAATTTTCTCTTATTTATTGTTAAGTCAAATCTTAAATAGAATACTTTTTCTGGATCAAGTATTCGAAAGGAACACTTGTTTGTTATGTTTCTTAAAGAAAGCCTTGAGGACTTCCTCCACTTTAAGTTTTCTATTTCTTAAAAGTTGCTCAAGTTGTACATATTCAAATCTTAGGAATTCTAAATCATTCAAGTTATGTAATTGATGGTAATGGAAGATCCAATTTCTAAAAATATTGTCTCCGTTTCAAAATAAAAATTATGCCCATCATAGTAATATAAATCTTAAAAAGATGTGAGATAGTGGAAAGTAGGTCAATTTTTAACTTTTTGAATAAGAGAGTGAAAGTTGGTTATTAATAATGGGAAAAAATAAATCTCAACGATTCAAGTTGGTTATTAATTAAAAAGTTGAACTCAAACTTGACTCGAGATCTCAATGATTCAAGTTGAGTATGCCTTAACCCAACTTCATAAGCTCGTGAGCAACTTGATAAATATTTTCTTTTATTTTTTATACTTATATTATATTTTTTCAAACTTTTATTTTTGTTTAAGTATTAAATTAAGTAATTTAATTAAAAAAATTAAGTTGGCACGTTGTAACTTAGAGAATATAAGATCATTTTAAAATAAAACTACTAGTTCAAAAGGACTAAAAAGTAATATTTGAGAGGATAAATTGAACAAATTTGTCTGCTCATGAGCATATGATCAAATTCGACTCATCAAATTTTGGTCAATGCTTTCAAGTTGAGTTGAGTACAACCTAACTTGTACCCGACTGTCTTGATTAGAACCCCTACGCTAATGGTATACTTGAGGAATTCGTTTGCAAATAAAATAAAGAAACATTATTATCATACACCCTTAAGTTTTAGAGAAAATTCACCATGTAATTTTCTAAAATGCACTATATATGCTTGAGGTTTGAAATATTTTGACCAAATGCCTTTTAGTGGCTTATTGGTGTCAATTATTTTGTTAGGGTTTGATGTTTCTAAAGGCTTGACAAAATGTTTTTCAACATTCCTATCGTTAGTTCATTTGGGTGCATATTTGTCTATACATACTATAATAATAGAGGGCTAAATCTAACTAGCCAATTATGGGTGTGGATATTTGGTATTATTTATCTGACAAGCTAAGGCCTTGGTCTCTTCAACTCAAAAAAGTAATTATCAATAAAATCCAGTTTTTTAATCAATTAAAGTTATAATCATTGATAGGAATTTTATTCACTAACCATTCACATAAGTACAAGATAAGTAGGCAAAAATCAGTCCTGATCGTAATAATTAGTTTTAATATGTACTTACCCGTTTCAATCACTAAAAATGGAATCAAGGTGAAGCGAATAAGCCCCAACTCGCCTAATTATTAGGAGGCATGAAACTTACAGACGGCTGATTATTATATGTACGCTTTCAATCCGGACCACCTATCTCATACTCTCCGCAAATAGAACTTGAAGTTTTTACTTTTCAATCATTTATGATTATATGCGAAGCAAATAAATCTCTATCTACCACATTGAATTAATGATTAGCCAATCTACCTAACTTTTTATTATCACATTTGTGCTAAAAAATTATCATGATAAAAGTAGCCCAAAATTGAGGTATGAGGGCAACAAAGGTAAAAATTTTAAGGAAAAAAAAAACGAAGTCGTCATTAATTAGGTAAAGGTGAAGGTTGACAGAGCTATAAATAGCGAGGCGGGCGGTATGTATGAGGGTAGGGTCAGCGTGTAATTTACTTGGGGTTGCTGCCTCACCTTCACCTCGTTTTCTCTTTCGTGGCTTATAAAGCTCAGGTCATCTCCAATTTAGGGGAAAACTATCACTTCGCTTTTTTTTAGAGAGAGAAACAAAATAAACCAACATTTAGAGAGAGAAACAGAAAGAAAAAAATTAGGTGGGGAAATTGAGGAGAGAGAAAACGTGTAGCAAGATCGCTCTGGAGTCGACCTTTTCCCTTCCGCGTCGAGGGAGGTGGTTATGCCGGTTGGCTTACAGGTTCGTTTCTTTTTTCTCTCTCCTCTTTTTTTTGGATCGGATTTGTTTTGTGGTTAAGTTTGTTTTCGAATTGAAATTAGGTTCTTGTTGATTTGATTTTGATGATTTGTGATTGATGTTTTGAGATTTTTTGATTTGGTTTTTAGCGCGTGGTAGAGGTAGATCTAGAGCTAGGGTTTGGTTTTTGGTACATTCTGTTTTGTTGAGATTGGATTGGTGCGTTGTGATTGATTTTCGGTGGTGTTTATTGTTGAATTTAGTCGTTTGTTGATTTTGGCTGGTTTAATGTGTTGATATAAAGTTGATGATAATGAGGTTTTGGGATTATGATAACGGTTTGAGGCTATTGGATGTGTGATTGAGTTTCTTAGGGTTCCTATGGAGTTAATTGAATATTAGGAATGATGAGATTGAGTCCACGGATTTCGGCAATCTTGGAGATTTATCGTTGATGATTAAAAGAGTACGATGAATAGGTATTGCTAAATGCTAATTGAGATTTTATATTTGGTGATGATATATGGCTATGGCTTGTGCAATTAAACTCTTTGATTTGATATTGGGGAAACTTTGTGGTTCGGACTTGGGTTGTTTTGGGATTCAGTTGGGTGAATGTGTTAGAAATTACATATCTGATTGGAAGAGGTTGTTATAAGTTGTGCTCTTAAACGTTGAACTAGAGCGAATACCTCTTCCGTTAATGTATAACATGAAGTGATTAACATCTTGTTTGGATGTGGACAAGTTCAATATTTTTGCTGAAATAACCTCTTGAAATTGATGAAACAAGAAGACACCTTGTACTCTACTTTAGACTTTTATGAGATAAATTATATTCCTTGTGATATGGTGCTAGTATGATGGTATTCTCCTCTAGAATGATTGTAAAGTGCTTACCACATCCATATTGTTAATAACATAACTGATAGATCATTTGAAAATTGTGTTGAAGGCGCCTTGTCATGGTTTTGATATGCTTAGGATGATTATTGAATTAGCCTGATCTTATATGTGTTAAAACTAATTTGATGCTCTATGTTAAGATCCGCTAAGCCTGTTTTGTTCTTTTCACTTGTCAAATTTGCAGGTTCCAGACTTTGGTTTAAGCGACTCAATTTGTCTTACTAAGATATGGAGCATGTCAACTTCTGTTCAAATTCCTTCCATTTTCAGGTCCTTTCATTCCAGAAAGTTCTTGACTGGAGGTTCTCTATTCTTGGATTCCTTCTTGTTTCCTTTGTCAACAGCACCTAGTGCCCAAGTTTTTCTAAATGATCAAAATAGGAGGCCTAATGCAATTTTCTACTAAGAAATTTGTTGGATCTTTAGTGCTCTCCTATGAGTAAGTTGTCTCCTCACTGTGGTGAAAATTAGTTTTGTGGTGCCTTTGTTCCTTCTACTGTCAATGTGTTTTTGCTTTTGATGTTATCCTCTTTGTATATTTTATCAGCGCATTGTGGAGTATTTATCAAGTCGAGAGTTTCAGAAAGATATCTTGTGGGGTACTGCCAAAACCTTATTGTTGACTTCTTTTTGCTATTTGTAAATTATTCTGGTACTTATATTGCAATACAGTCTTCTGCAGGCTGATAATCGCAGTTTGAAGAATGCAGATTGCTTTTGTAGTCACCACTAGATAAGCCTATCCAATTAGACTCTTTGTGCCCGTAGTATTTTGCTTTGTTCCTTCGGGTGTCTGTTAGGTGCGTAGAAGTCATTTCCAGATAGCTCTTGAGTTCTGTGGTAGCCTTGGTATCATGACGTAAATCCGGAATTCTTCTTTGGAGAACATGTTCTTGAGTGCCCAAGCATCTCAGCCATCTACCTTTTTGGACTATCTCAGAGCCGCTGGTCATGTATCTACTGTGATTAGGTCTTCAACATTAGCTGATTGCAGGAGTTTATGTGCGTGCGTACTGCGATAGGAAATTAACGGCTGGATTCAGCTGGATCAACCAGACACTTTCTTTCTTATTGTATAGTGTTATTTACAGACATCTACTGGGCGTCTTTTTCTTATGTGTGTCGTGTTAGTGATTCGTCAATTTTGTTGAATAAAAAGCACTTCTCCAACGACTCAGTTTCGTTCTTTCCGACTCAACAATGGAGAGGTGTGTTTTTTCAACCAGCATTAATTTGGTCTTTCACTGTGCAGCTGTGCTTGTGATGCATAGTACTCTATATTTACAGTTTTGATTTGCAGGTACAAGCTAATTAAGGAAGTTGGTGATGGAACTTTTGGGAGTGTTTGGCGTGCTATAAATAAACAGACGGGAGAAGTTGTGAGTTCCATTCCTTTTCTATCAACCGTGTGGGTATTGTTTTTGGATTGACAATTTGATATCATAATATATATTCACAGGTTGCTATAAAGAAGATGAAGAAAAAATATTATTCCTGGGACGAATGCATAAATTTGAGAGAAGTGAAGGTAATTTGATTACATATCAATTATCATTAAATTGCTGGTTATTCCCTTTCTCTTTTCTTAAAAAAAGTGTTTTGAATGTTGCAGTCACTAAGGAAGATGAGCCATCCTAATATTGTGAAGCTGAGAGAAGTTATTAGAGAACATGATATCCTGCATTTCGTGTTTGAATATATGGTAAATTTCTTGTGCCTCGGTTGTGATCAGTTGGTGTACATTTAATTTTCTGATACCAGTCCATGTCTTGTCTCTTTTGCTAGGAGTGCAATTTGTACCAACTTATGAAAGACAGAGGAAGGCCCTTTTCAGAGAATGAAGTCAGGAATTGGTGCTTTCAAGTATTTCAGGCTCTTGCCTACATGCACCAGCGTGGGTATTTCCATCGTGATCTTAAACCAGGTATGAGCTGCCAGCATGAATCTAATTGGTTTAAAGAGAACACATGGTTATAACAATCATGCTTGACTTCGAATGTTGTAATTTCTTCATTCTTTGAACCTTTGTTGTGGACCATTCCTGTACTTTCGTACTTTCCATAGATCTATGACAAGTGGCATTTAATGATACAAAGCTTCTTTCCTGATGTCTGGGCTAAAAAGGTAGAACCTTGATTTGCAGAGTTTTTGTGTGAATGTGTCCATTAGTCAACTTTGACTCAGAGTTCTACACATTTTTAGTTTCCTTCAATGACGTTTTGGGTTCTCCTCTAGCTAAAATTGGCCTAAGGTATTAGAACATTTTTATCAAGACAACCGGGTTGATTGAGCTGGGTCAGGGTTAGAAGCTCAACTCATGACCCACCCACTAGGTGGACCAGGCCAGGTTGAGTTGTACTCAGGTTGACCCGGCCCAATGGCCTCCTCTATCTCCAACTACATCCTATTAGGCAGCTTCATTATATAGGCAATCTTTCAAACTTTGTAGTGTGCAAGTTGCAGTAAGCAATGCTCTTAAAGCTAATATTCTGAGTTTTGTTGAGTTCGTAATCTCTGCAATTTTTGATGTCATTTAGTTATGATGATTGTTGTGGGCATGTTTGTTTCTTTGTTTAGTAAGTGTTCTAATTTTTTTTGCTACAGAGAATCTTCTAGTCTCAAAAGACATAATCAAAGTAGCTGATTTTGGACTTGCAAGAGAAATTAATTCTGGGCCACCTTACACAGAATATGTCTCTACACGCTGGTAAATATTCCTCATCGTCTTTACATTTGTCTATTCCTATTTTGTGCTGCTTGTTTTGCGGGGTTGTGTATCTTAAAGTTGGATGTGCAGGTATCGGGCTCCTGAAGTTCTGCTCCAGTCCCCTACTTATACTTCTGCTGTGGGTAAGTCAAATGGCCAAGTATTTGTAAGGTGTCCCTCTGTCATTATGGTATTCTGAATGTCTCTATTATTTGAATTTCAGATATGTGGGCAATGGGTGCGATAATGGCTGAACTGTTCACTCTTCGTCCTCTCTTTCCTGGACTAAGGTATGGGCACCAGTTTATATTAAAGATAGCTTGAATTCAGTATAGTGTTATTTCGATGTCTGTCCATCTTGTAATATTCTTACTTGATTGTTTTATTGTTACTGCAGTGAAGCAGATGAGATTTATAAGGTATGCAGCGTCATCGGAACTCCGACAGAGAACTCTTGGTCCCATGGGCTAATGCTTGCTAGGGCCATGAACTACCAGTTCCCACAGGTGCGTGAACCTGAACGCTATGAATGTGTTTTGGAGACCCTTGATTGTGAATATTTATGTGGATTACGTAACCTTATGTAATGTTTGCAATGTGGGGACTGCCAATTCTGTTAGTTCTAGGTTTCTAGATTTTGGGGGAGAGTGGTTGGGGGTGGGATGATTTTCCATCATAGCATCCTCTAGCCTTAAGGCTTTGTGAGTTTGGATGGTTGGATTTTACTAATTGTTCGTAGAATTCCTTCTCATCTGATTGCGCAGTATCTATCAGGAAGATAGTGATAGAAGTAGATATGATCCTTTTCAGTCTCTCTTGGTAGTTTAAGATTTCTATGGCGGAGTGTTTTTTTGTATTACTAGACTGAAAGTTTCCAGTTGTCTTATTATCTGATTTCTGCAGCATATGCATTCCTCAATATTTGGTCAATAGTCGTTCTTGCAACATTTAGCATACTGTTAGTCTTAAGAAGGGAACTCATGATTTCCAGTTATTACCCAAAAATTAAATATATCTGTATCTTATAGTCTAATATGTTTTATACGGAGTGATAAATAATGTGGTGCATTGCCATAGAGACTATTTTCAGGCGCTATATTGATCAACATAATCCTTCCCTTACTGATGAAGCCTATTATAATTTTTCAGCTTCCTGGCGTGCACCTTTCAACTCTCATGCCCTCAGTAAGTGATGATGCAATTAGCCTTATTAAGGTAAGTGAATATTTCCTGCAATTTTTGCCTTGCTGTGATATGTGTACCAGTAACTGAATATCTACTGTGTCTTTCCAGTCACTTTGTTCCTGGGACCCATTCAAGAGGCCAACAGCAGCAGAGGTCCTTCAGCATCCATTCTTCCAGGTAGTTATTATTCATCTGTTTTACATATTTTGTTTTTGGCTTCTAAAAAGAAAACTCTCATTTGGCTATACTTTAGTTAGTCATACAAGAGATATGAGGTCGGTCCTACACAGAGTAATGGTACGAAATTGCCCCCCACTAGACTTGTAGGGACAAAAATTTAGCTAAATACCCCCTTTTGTCCCTATAAGATTACCCCACTTTCCTTTTAAATTTGCTCTTAAAAGTTTGCTCCATTTCCTATTTAGTTAACTTGGTTCCCACATCTCTACTTTTTCTCCTACCCTACACAAAAAAACAGAACACCCAGTTTTCGTAACTCTTATCTGTGTAGATGGGGCCATGGGGGTCAATACTATGATGTTCATCTAGTTTGGTAATTTGGTTTAACTCTACTCTGTGTAGATGGGGTGGTTTAACCCTACTATGATGCTTACATCTGGTTTGGGTTTTTTCCTAATGTAGATGGGAGTTAAATGTGTACTATTCATTTTTTATGCAGAATTGTTACTATGTCCCACCATCTCTACGGACTAGAGCTACTGTCAACAGAACACCCCCGTCATTGGGATCCAGGGGATATGTTGATCAGAAATCTGCAAGGAAGAGTTCTGGTCCTGGCACTATGCCCTTCTCAAAAACCACAAGTCTGAAACCCCATGTTGCTTTTGGTGCGGGTGTACAACGCAAACTGGAAATGGATGGGAAGGATTTGAACAAGAATGACAAATCTATTAAAAGCTCTGTTAAACAGCCAAAATATCGGCCACCAGTTAGGAACAGCCCAAGTAAGTCACTTCTTATGCTTTATACGATTCCTTTTCTGTTTGTGTTTCATGTTAAATCATGCATAGAATGTTCGCTTGTCTTCTCGATTATCTGCTTATTTTCACTTGTCAAACAAGTTTACTGTGGAAACTAAATGGTAAAGCAATATTGGTGTGCAGCCTCCATTTACCCAGGGAGGACCACTCGTGGAGTAAGCGAAGCAGCGGAGAGGTTGTCGAAAATATCTCTGGGATCTGGCAGGCAAACAACGAGGTCATCAATACCACCACCTATGAAGGCTGGAGGATGGCATGGGCAATCTAATATGTTTATGGGACGGTCTCAGGAGATCCAACCCAGCAGAACTTTTTCAAGAAAAGTTGCTGGATGATCTGTTCTTATCACTGGTGTCTTCAATAAGCAACATACATCTAAACTTCACGCAGTTGCAGTTGGATGTTATATAATAGTGTTGTTTTTTTCTTCTTTCTTTTCTGGTGTTCTCTTTGCTAAATGTTTGTCTGGATGGAGTGATACTATAATCTCTGCTTGTTTTATTGCCAATGTTTACGTGTTTCCAAAATTATGAGGTCGTTTAAGTGCTTTCGACATTGGAGGATGTTGCTGTGATAATATACTATTTGCTTGTGATAATAATTTGCGTAATTTACGTAGTAAGCTTTGATTTGTTATTTGTTAAGCTTGTCTATTTCAATATTTGTTATTTATTAAGCCTTTCTGTGGCAATAGCGGAGTTCATAGTACCTTGCGGACGTTGTTGATTGTTGTTACAATATCAATATAGGTTGAGGAATATTTCGAAAAGATATCAAAAAGTTTGGCATTTCTTAGTTAGTCAAGTTTTTGGATCTTTGAAAGCGAACCAGTTTTAGTTAGGAGTTAGGACTGTAACATCAATTTTAACCACATCCTATAGGATATTTGTACACTAGCCTCTTTCTAGCAATCAAATTGAAAGCCAGAGAGCTGTGAATTTCAAAGATTTTGAAGGGCTCATTGAAAAGCTATCATCTCAATTTCTCTGTTGTCATCGTCATCTATTTTCGCACAACTGTTTCTTTTTAAGTTGATACTTTTTAGATCCTTTAGTCTCTAAACTTCTTGATCTATCTCTTCGCTTCCTTTTGCTAACAATCTATTTTGAAATTGAATTTAATGCACTAGTAGGAAGTTCTACGACATCTACAATATGATCGACATTACCAAATACTATTCAAATTGTACTTAATCAAAATCCATTCTCCACAATTGTTTATATGACTGACATTTGATATTTTTGCATAAATTTTCACATCGTTGATTAGTGTTTGAGACATTCTTTTACAAGGTGCATACATATTTGTTCTAATATTGAAATAGAACTTGATCTGATTCAATTAATTGTAAACGAATAATTGCCATCTATCATGATACCACATAATTACTCATAAGCCAATCAATTTGATGAAGAAAACAAAAGGAAAATATCAAATGAATAGATAAACTCCCTGGTTGAGTGAAAGTTTTTTTTTTTATATAAGATAATTGAGTTGTGAACAATAAATTGAAAACTAGCAATAAAGAAGGAAAGAAAAGGGTGTACCATCACCCAAAAAGGGAATGGCAGCCCGTAGGTTGCAAGGAACTAGGTTTTACAAGGAGAGAAGAGAAAATAAGAGAAGGGAGGATCCTTGTTTCATTTTTAATATGCACGGGTTGAAGTTCAACCTTGTTAACACAAAACACAAAATTTTCATCATTAATCACTTCAAATATTAATAAGTAAAGATTATAAAAGGTTGACATTTTCAATTTATATACAACTACGCATCCAATAAAATTCACATGATTATATTTGTTTTTAAGTACAAAGCGTTAGAAAATGGTGAACACCCATTAGCAACAAGGAGTACATAAAAAGAAACCATTTGCAGCATCCAAAGCCTGAATTATCTCTATTATATAAGCCAAGGAATGAGGTGCGGTGTCCCCCTTTGAAATGACTAGAATACCCTAACTATAATAACTTTAAACCATGTTTTCTTTTTATAAAAAATTAAAAAATGGCAATCAATGCAACTTTCCATATGGAATAAGTCAAATATGGAATATGCAATCACCATTAATAATTGACAAAATAGATTGACACAATCAATTCACGAAATTAATTGGAATCTTCTATAAAAAAAAGTTAGCGATATATCCTGACAATATAATACTTCGTATTTACAAAGTTCAAACAATATGGTTTATTAACATTTATTATCGTTAAAGAACTATTCTAAAGCCGCTGACAAGGAATTATTAAATCATCGACCAAATTTTTCAGTGACGGTATTAAACGGTTAAAAATCGATCACCTTCAATTTAAATAGATAATAACATCTACAAAAGAACCTCAATAATTTACATCACTACTGAAATAATTTTAGATTTAGAACATATGTACTTTCATACATATAGCTACATAAGGTTGTTGACGCACGCATCGCGTGCATATACGACTAGTTTAATAATGCAAAGTTACAAAACACAAGCCTATTTCTTATACTAATTTCTCAGAGTTGCTATTTGTCGACGGTGACATTTTACCACTCCTTCAAAACTCACTCTTATTCTATACTAATATGGCAATCAATTTCTCTGCGACAGTTTCTGTTACTGCTTTCAATCTCTAGGAAGTATGACAAACCAAAGAAGTCAGCTTTGTCTTCTTATTGATGGTAGAACCCCAACGTACTCCCTGAGTATACAAAATAAGTAGGACGAAAAAATAACTACAAGTTAAGAAAAAAAAAAAATAGAAAAATTAACATGAATAATCCTAACTTTCACCAGTCTTCTAAAAATAATCTCAACTTTAAATAATTTTAGAATAATCCCCACTTTAAGGAGTACCTTCTTAAAATAATCCAAATTATTAATTTTCTATATATTATAGACCTAAAATAAATTAGTGTAGACACGAAAAGCGATAGTTTGGTTTAAAAGTTAGGATTATTTAGAGAAGACATGTGAAAGTTTGGAATTATTCATGTCAATTTTTCTAAAAAAAATTACAACCAATCATAAAGGACTAAATTTTATCATTGAGTACAACTTACATTTAATTCAACATTTCGCTTTGTTTTCAACACTTCTGAACTACAACGTACACTTCTATAACTTAGAAATCAATGTAAACTTCCTAATTTCATTTAAGGTTAATTAGTGAATAGAAGTATGATATAATAGTTTCATCAACATTACATTCTTAAATAATCATAGAAATAACTATGTCAATAATTATCAATTTTAAAGTTTAATAATAAGCATCAAAACAATGCTACATTCATGATTGTAAACATAATACTGATCCCAAATGTCCTTTTCAAGTTCATTTTGATTAACCATTACTTAGCAAAATTTATTAATCAAATAGATTTTCGCGAAATTAAGTTTGTTTTCACAGTCCTTAGTAAGTAAGCCAATCAATGAACCTTAGAATAGAACCACGGCAGGTGCATACGTAACTGACAATACGTTGCGCACATTAGAGGGCGAGATTTAAGAGTCCAACCCAGTTTCACATTGAAACAGGAATTTTCAACTGTTTGAGCAGAGGTGATCATGATCATCTTCTACTTCCTGTACTTGTCCAAGGAAAGATCAAATTTAACTATCGCCTTAACTAATTAAAAAGACCAATGTATGAAACATGGAAGAACAATTGAACAACTTTTTCTCACCAATTTGCCAATTAGCCATGGAAAAAATGCGATCGGCTTAAGAAAGAGAGAAATGCTTTGCTTTAGCACCAAGCTCGTGTAATCCTTGACAACTTATTCATGTCAGATTACATATTCTTTGGTGCTCACATTCAATGAAGATTAATAATAATAAATAAACATAGAGAATATAGAATCGGAATTGAAGGGTAGAAGTGAGCAAGAGCGATCAGAGAACTTTGAAGGTATATATGAATTCAACAAGAAAGAAATTCAGCTAAACTAATTTCATCATATCGCTTCGCTCTAGCACTCATCAGATTTCCAACTTCTATAAAAGGCTTTGCTTTGAAAATCAGCTCAATTTATGTTCTATTATTCACTATAGCTTCTTTCTGAGAGGTTGAATCCGTCACCAGAAGAAAAATCTGGTGTTTCGAAAAATCTAAGTTCAATCAAAGCAAAGTAAAAGAAAGGTCTGCATCATTGGAATTGTAGGAGAAAGGGATTTAATGGCGTTTGGAGGCAGGCTTGTTAAGATCACAGTAAGCAGGGTGGAGGAACTACGAGTCGATGACCCATTGGAACTCCACCCATTACTGAAGCACAAGCCTGTACTATGATGCCATTCTTCAATGTGCGGGCATGCGTTGCAGGGCACCCTGCAGAAGACCTACAGGTATTTCAGAGTCAAGTATTTACACTCTCCCCAGTTTGCACGCAGCCCTTGGAAGAACTTTATGGCATGGTTTTAACCTCAATGATCAGGTTTTAGTTAAGCTTTGTGCTAGAATCAACAAAAGTTGTTTAAGCAAATAGATAGTATATTGAAGAAATTGCAAGAATCCCTCAGAATATATTAATCATCATGTATATATCAGTCCACTACTTTTATTTGGACATACGTCATTCGTCATAGGGATATAAGAACTTTGAGTAAAAGAAAAAAATGATCAGAAAACACAGACAATGTTTCATTCATGTGAAAGAAACATCACAATTAAGCATCCTCAAAGAACAACCATAATTGTGCAATTAAAACAGGGTGCTAAGTCAAGTGAATTATGGGTATACTTGGGTGTTAAGTCGAGTGAATTAAGGGTATACTTGGGTGTTAAGTCGAGTAAATTGAGGGTATACTTGGGTGTTCTCTAATTAACTAGGATCAACAAGCAGCTCTTTCCTAAGCTAATCTTTATAAATTGCACACAAAAGATCATCTACTTAAATAAAAACACATACTCCCACAGGCTGGGATCAATGTGAAGACAGTGAACTAGTAGCGCCACAACAAAATTCAGGGTAAGGTTGTACATATCCAACATAGGTCATAGAAGTAGTGATACATCTATCTCACTCCCAAAGAAATATAATGTGCAACATAGACAATATATTGCAAGCTTCAAAATAAATGACACAATTATTTTTCTAACCTATTGTTTTCAGGTGCACAAACTGTAAACTCAATTCATAAACAGTCAATTAAGTAAGTATAAGGAAGTTTTCAGATACATATACAACAAAGACATTAGACAACCAATACAAGTAAACCCCTCAGAAATAATCATTCATCAATGAAGATCAGTCTACTTTTAACACCATCACAGGGGTTAATTAACAAATCATAATTGCAAATCCTACAAATACATAGCCTAAATTACCGTTATATATTATTAAAAAAAAAAAGATTACATGGTCACAAATTTAAGGACATGAAAACAGACAAACAAAAGAGTTGCATCCATTTAAAAAAGTTCCAAACTTTGACAGCATCTTAATAATGCTAATTCTCCATCAAACCCATCATATAAATAATTAAAATCACAAATTAAAGAATAAAAAGCACTAACAAACAAATTGTTCTCTAATTGTTGAAACAAGGAGACAATAAATTAAATAAAGAAAGGCACCCATATAGTAAAATGCTCACAATTAGAAGATGAGCTTCAAAATTTTGATTTTGACAAGAGATTTCTTAAAAGAATTTCTTAAAAATGAAAACTTTAAAATATTTGTAAAAAAAATGATAAAGAGAGGAAGGGAGAAAAATACTTGAACCTCACTTTCAGTCAAAGCAAAAGAGATCGAAAGCAGCCAGAAGAAGAAAGAGATAGTGAAGTGTTTGGTGAGTTTGGTTTATATAATACCGGCGCCTGAACTGAACGATGGATGAGTGATTAACCTAACCGTTAAGGTACCAATGAGAAAACCCGAATTTGAGCCCAACCCGAATGGATCAAGTAGTCTTACTGTTTTATGAAGTATTTGACACAACCTGGATTTCTGATACGAATGAGTTTGGATCCGTTTAGGTTCTTTTGGGTGGGATTCCCTTATTTTTTTAGTTTCCATGCCATGATGTATTCAGACGGCCTAATCGTTCTTCACTAAACTAAAATTGACTGATCTATGAGAGGTGTTGGTCCAATTGGATAAATTTGATTGAAATTAGTTTACATCCTTTGATTTTCATAGTCTTCCATATTAACCTTTTACTTTTATTGATTATATTTGATTGAAATTCTAACAAACTCATAGTTTGAAATACACATTATTGTATCTTTTCTTTTTTTGAGGGTAGATTTGTCTCTTACAATATTGACGAGAAATTATGGTCAAAGTTTGTGAAGTTTGACAAAAAAAAAACATATTATGTAAACTAATACAAGGTAAAGGAAATATTAAATTCATTTCAAAAAATATTTTCATAATATTAATTTGATATAAATTTGACTAATAGTTTCAAGGATTTATGGTAAAAAAACATGTTGGAAAATGTAAAATTAGAAGTAACAACTAATAACAAAATAAAGGAGTGTAAGTTATATAAGATTATACATATAAAGAAAAAAACCTAGCCGCCCCCTCTATCTCTCTCCTTCTCTTTTTTCTCTCCCAAACCCTAGCCTCCCCTACTCCTTCTTCATCAGTTAGGAGCTGCCATGGATGATTTCATCCATGGTAAGCCCCTTCTCACCTTTTATTTTCAGTTTTTAGTTTATTTTCTTGTTTTGTTGAATAAATTAGCTATTTATGAGATTTTTTCAAACCATGTTATGGGGATTTTAGTCTCTGTTGTGGATATCTCCTTCTCCCCTATGGGAGTTGTGAGTATGATTTTCTTGTCTGTAAGTGTGAGAAATTATTCTCTTTGGTTGAAGTTCGAGACTCAACATGAAGGTATTGGAATCTTAGACGCGGTCAACATGGCTTGATCAAGAATGCTCTTCCCAGACTATGTCATAATGATAGACTTACTCATCAATAGCTGCTTGATTCAGCAAATACAAAGGGGTTGCGCTGTATTACTTGATAAGTCATATTTATATATAGTTTTTAGGTGCATTTAGGTTGCATTTTAGGTTCATTATTGCATCGTATTCTTAAGTTATGTTATTCTACTCCTATTCAGTATATTTTCTTGTTTTTGATGAATTTCAGATAATGAGAACGTATTTGGAGTATAGTTAGCTAAACTTGAGGATTAGGAGCACTTGGAAAGAAGTTACAATGCATAAGGATCGTATGGATATGTCATAGTACGAGTTTGAGCGAAAATGAAGCGGAAATCATTAGAAGAAATGTGAAAAAGGAGTCACGTCTACTCTTCTGATAATAACTTTTGATGTGTTTTTAAGAATCGAGTAATTCCAACAGAGTTGAAAACTAGACTTGAAGAGCTTTCCAACGATAGGTGGCACACCCCGAGGAGACTTCTAATCAAGGAGTTATGCCTTTCTGAAGTTGGGACTATTTCTGTTGTAATCTGGTTTAGTACGCGCGTATCACTAATTCCGCCCATTTAATGATATTTCGACTTTTCTTATTTTTGTAACTTACTTTCCTAGTCATATTAGGTTACCTAGTATTAATTATATTAGGTTTTCACTTTTTCTCCCTCCTCAGTCCTCCCTTTTCATGTTATTTTAGTTTTAGGTTTAGTTTTAGTTTTCTTCTTCTTTTTTATCTCTAGCTTAGTACTCCCTCCGTTTTCTTTTATTGTTCCTATTTGGAATCGGGGAAGAAACCAATGCAACTCAAAAATGGGAAATATTCCACTATTTTAAATAAAATTAAATTAACTAAAATAAAGATTCTAACCCTTTTGACTTATTCCATGTTATGCAACTAATGGTACAAAAAGTTTGAGGGGTAAAAGAGTAAGTAACTACAAACTAGTGTGAACACATTTATTGCTCTTTGAGTTATTCTATATTAGATAACCAATTAGACAAATGTTTGATGGGTAAAAAGGAAAAAAATGGCTACTAAATAGTGTGAACACATTTATTGTTACTTAAAACTAATGGGAAATTTGCAAAATTATTCACCTACTGCAAGGGCTTTTTGTTTCAGAAAGACTAATTCAAGATAATATTCTACTAGTAGCCTCCTCTTCCTCTCTTCTCTCCTAAACCCTAGCCTCCATTGTCAATTTTGAAGGGGCTTCCATCGGATCTTACCGATGGAAAGCCCCAATCTTTGTTTCTTTTAAGTTTTTTTGTTTCTTAGGTTATAATAATGTCTCCCTCGAAAGAAAGGGTTATTCTCCTTCAAAAGACAAGGTTTTTTCGATCTCCTTCGAAATACTGGGTTTTTCGAACTCTGATGCGCTCAAGTTATACGATGTTCTTGTGGTATTTTAGGTGCACATTGCTAAGGGATTTGTTCGTAATTGTTAAGTTTTGCATATAAATCGACCTTAGCGGAAGTTCGGAATTTTGTATTTATTGTTGTTAAAGTTGTAAGTTCCGAGCTCTTGGAAGCATGAATGGTTGGAACAACTCCACAACATCATCTCACCAACCAAACTCCACCGTGCGCCTAAGCTAAGCATCATCGCGAGCTCGCCAAGCCAAACCAAGTTCGGCTGCCCAAGAAGATCACCCGCCAAGCTCTCGCGAGCATCACGGCCCCATCGCACGGCCCAGGCCTCGCAGACCCCAGCGCTCGCACGGCCCGCGCTCGCACGGCCAAGCATCGCTCGCCCATCGCTCACCGCCCCGCCCACGGCTCGCACCTCGCGAGGATCGTCGCACCTCGCGACACCGCCTGCTCGCACCTCGCGAGATTTCTCGCACCTCGCGACCTGCGTGGTTTGGCCCAGTTCTTCAGCTCGTTGCGAAGGCAGTAGCTCATCGCACGGTGCGACCTGTATCGCACCTCGCGACCCCTAGGTCGGTTTAAATGACGGCTGATTTTTGAGCTTTAGTATAAATACTAAACTTTGTTTTTAGACCTAGGGGGCAGCAGCCACAAGGAGAGGGAGTTTCCAAAACTCCACTCTTCTCTTGTTGTCTTCTCTTTTTAGTTTTTATTTTCTAGTTTAGTTTATGTAGATTTCAATTATGGGATTGGCTTATGCTATGCCGATTGTAGCTTGAACCGTTCTTGAACGAGATTAATATGGAGCTTCAAGCATTATTGTGAGATCTTTCCCCTCTATTTAATTCCTTTGATTATGGTTTAATTTCTATGCTTGCTTTCTATGGTTTTTGCATGATTATGCTAGGAACGTTACTAGTTTGATTGTGTAATTAATCTAATGCTAGATTTAAGAATAGAATCGGATTGTTTTATTCTTTTATCATTTGGTAGCAAACTAGGGAGTAATTTAGATGCTGATCATCTTGGTTATTTCTTGGGGAAATTGAATAAACTGTTGAACGTTTATCGCTTGTATGACGTTAGCGGTGTCCGTTGGTTCTCTCGTGTTTATTGCTTGCTATTGGATTGAACTTAGACGCAGATCGGACTAGGTTATCCTTTAGTTAGAGTTTTATAGTCACGCTGATCGTGCTATTCAACTAGGAATAAGGAGAACACGAGATTAATTCTCGACAATAGATAATTATGGAAATAATTAGAGTGGATGTTCAATGACCGATAATGAATTGAAGTGTATGTTAATCGGATTCAAGATCCTTCCTATATTGATTTCTCATCTTGTTTATATGCTAGTTAGTTGTAGTTTAGTTATAATCTACTTGAAACCCCCCTTTGTTATTATTATTAGGTTTCTCGGCCCTTAGCTTAATCTAGGTTTTGAATCACGCTAAGTACTAAACTCGTCCCTGTTTCCCTGTGGATACGACCCCTACTTCCATTATACTTGTTTATTGTAAAAGAGAGTAGGAGAAATTTTATCTTTGGCCGGGCGCGGTGCACAACGACACATCCGCGCCCGCCAAATTTTGGCGCCGTTGCCGGGGAAACGGTGTTACTTGTTTGTATTTAGTGTGATTTTTGGATGGTATTGCTTGTGCTCTTTGTTTTTGGTTGGCCACTCATATAAAGAATTCCCTTTTTGTTTTAGTTCCTAGTTTTCGTCTTCGATTGAACTCTATGTATTTCATTTTTGTATTTTGGACAAGAAGCATGGAACTTGTTGCTTAAACTCTCTTGGGAATGGTTGATTGACTCATACTTTATATCTTGGTTATTGTCTAGCTTTAAACATTTATATTAATGGTCATGACTTGGGTTAGCTAGGAGTACTACTAGTTGATGTTTGTTGTTGCCTTAATGCTAGGTTTGGGATATAATCAGATGTTATATGCTCAACCATGTTGTAGTAAGCTAGGTATTAACGATGCATTGCAAGAGTTCTTCTCAATCAATTTTGCAGGTACTTGAAGTGGAGATTGACATGGAACCACCATTGTCACACATGGAGCACAACCCAATAATTAAGCTTAAGGTATTAAGTCGAGCTCACGACTTTAAACAACAGCGCTTCTCGGGAGGCAACCCGAGACCCCTTTATTTTCTTTCTTTTCCTTTATTTTTCATCAAATTTCCACCACCACAACAAATTTTCTTTCACCTACCGCCCACCCACTAAAAAGATCCACAACCAATCTTAATTCACTTGTAACCAAAATCCACAAAAGAAAATCCGTTGGGAGGACTTCAATAGCTAGGAGTTGGTAACACTAGAGGATTGAGATTGTTAATGTATCTTTTCAATCTCTTGAGCTAGGTGAAAATCTTCAAAATTTAAAACTTTTGAACTGGTCATTTGTTTGAGTGATTCGAGGGAGAGGGTTGTGAGTTGAGTAGATAGATTTGAGTTGGTGTTGTTAAGAAATTTGAGTTTGACGGATTGTTTGGTCATGAGTTTTGAGCATTCGATCTTCGATTTACCCGATTTTCGATTTTCTCCCCCATTTTCGGTTTACTTTTCTCCTAATTGTCGACACATTGAGGACAATGTGTAGTTTAAGTAGGGGGGAGGGTATTCTCATTCTCATGTATCTATGTTGTGTATATTACTTTCAATTTGAAAAAAAAAATGAAAATGAAAAAAAAAAAAAATGAAAAAAAAAAAAAATGAAAATGAAAAAAAAAAAAAATGAAAAAAAATAAAAAATAAAAAAAAAAAAATAAAAAATGATGATGAAATGAAACCCGCTGAGTTGAAAACCCACAAGGGTGGGCGACTCGAGCAAAAAATGGGGGCCCTGGATAGGTTGAAAACCCGAAAGGGCAACTTATGCAAAAAAGTGGCTTATATTGAGCGGGTAAGATGGTGAGATAAAAAAATGTGAGAAGCTAGGATGAAAACCCGAAAGGGCTCCTAGGCAAAATGAGAGATTAAGAGAGAATTATACACTTTGAAAACTCATTTGCCGGAGATGGTGTCATAAGGTTGAAAGCGTTTTCGGGTTGGGTTAGTGAATTCATCCTTTGTTTTGTGAAGATCTATTTAAAGTTGGCTTTCACATTCTTTTGGGTTGATTGTTTGTTTTTGGGAGTAAGCATGGAGTATATTTCTTTTTGTCTTTGTTCCATGGCTTGCTTGTTTAGATTAGTTGTAGTAGTAGTAGTTTTAGATCATCTTTTGGAGGTTTGGGAGAGCTGATAGTTTAGTGTGTCGTGAGCTGACATTTTGATTCGTGTTGGTGTTGCTGGTGATTATTGTTGTCGCGTCTTTTTATTTTTCAGGTGAGCTCGAATCTAAGTGTGGGGGAATCATCGTCCCTTACGTTTAGGTTTTTGAGCGGATGTTGTTAAGATGTGATGATGATGATGTAGTTGATGGGGAGTGTAGGTTGGTGTCGTTAGTTTGGGTGATGATTCATTTGGTGATCCTCATTTTGAGTTTACTCGAGGTCGAGTAAAGTTCAAGTGTGGGGGTATTTGATGCGCTCAAGTTATACGATGTTCTTGTGGTATTTTAGGTGCACATTGCTAAGGGATTTGTTCGTAATTGTTAAGTTTTGCATATAAATCGACCTTAGCGGAAGTTCGGAATTTTGTATTTATTGTTGTTAAAGTTGTAAGTTCCGAGCTCTTGGAAGCATGAATGGTTGGAACAACTCCACAACATCATCTCACCAACCAAACTCCACCGTGCGCCTAAGCTAAGCATCATCGCGAGCTCGCCAAGCCAAACCAAGTTCGGCCGCCCAAAGAAGATCACCCGCCAAGCTCTCGCGAGCATCACAGCCCATCGCACGGCCCGGCGCTCGCCTGGCCACAGCGCTCGCACGGCCCAGACTCGCAAGATGCATCGCTCGCCCATCGCTCACTGCCCGGCGCCCACGGCTCGCACCTCGCGAGGACCGGCCGCACCTCGCGACTCGCCTTGCTCGCACCTCGCGAGATTTCTCGCACCTCGCGACCCGCGTGGTTTGGCCCGGTTCTTCAGCTCGTTGCGAAGGCGGTAGCTCATCGCACGGTGCGACCAGTATCGCACCTCGCGACCCCTAGGTCGGTTTAAATGACGGCTGATTTTTGAGCTTTAGTATAAATACTAAACTTTGTTTTTAGACCTAGGGGGCAGCAGCCACAAGGAGAGGGAGTTTCCAAAACTCCACTCTTCTCTTGTTGTCTTCTCTTTTTAGTTTTTATTTTCTAGTTTAGTTTATGTAGATTTCAATTATGGGATTGGCTTATGCTATGCCGATTGTAGCTTGAACCGTTCTTGAACGAGATTAATATGGAGCTTCAAGCATTATTGTGAGATCTTTCTTCTCTATTTATTTCCTTTGATTATGGTTTAATTTCTATGCTTGCTTTCAATGGTTTTTGCATGATTATGCTAGGAACGTTACTAGTTTGATTGTGTAATTAATCTAATGCTAGATTTAAGAATAGAATCGGATTGTTTTATTCTTTTATCATTTGGTAGCAAACTAGGGAGTAATTTAGATGCTGATCATCTTGGTTATTTCTTGGGGAAATTGAATAAACTGTTGAACGTTTATCGCTTGTATGACGTTAGCAGGTCTGTTGGTTCTCTGTGTTTATTGCTGCTATTGGATTGAACTTAGACGCAGATCGGACTAGGTTATCCTTTAGTTAGAGTTTTATAGTCACGCTGATCGTGCTATTCAACTAGGAATAAGGAGAACACGAGATTAATTCTCGACAATAGATAATTATGGAAATAATTAGAGTGGATGTTCAATGACCGATAATGAATTGAAGTGTATGTTAATCGGATTCAAGATCCTTCCTATATTGATTTCTCATCTTGTTTATATGCTAGTTAGTTGTAGTTTAGTTATAATCTACTTGAAACCCCCCTTTGTTATTATTATTAGGTTTCTCGGCCCTTAGCTTAATCTAGGTTTTGAATCACGCTAAGTACTAAACTCGTCCCTGTTTCCCTGTGGATACGACCCCTACTTCCATTATACTTGTTTATTGTAAAAGAGAGTAGGAGAAATTTTATCTTTGGCCGGGCGCGGTGCACAACGACACATCCGCGCCCGCCAAACTCATTCGAAAGACAAGGTTTTATTTGCGTTTAATAGGGTCTCCAGTTATGCGAGGCTACGATTGAAGTTTATTGATCGGATTCGGATTACGAAATCAACACAAGAATTTTCTTCCCACAAAATTATGAAGCGACTACGGATCCACTCAAAAAGTTGCATGAGACAACAAAACGAGAATATGCAGAATTGTTATATCTATGTATTTGGATTCTCAACTCTTCACCAGTTAATTCTTGTTTTATTTTGTTCAATCTGTTTTCAATATCGTTAATTGACAATTGTAGATGTCGTATGGCTTTAATTAATGAAATATAGTGTCCTTTGGGACTTCTTTAAAAAAAAAAAACTAATGGGAAATTTAATTCATAAACAATACTACCTCCGTCCCAAAATAGTCTGAACACTTTCCTTTTCTGTTTGTCCCAAATTAGTTTGAACACTTCTATTCTTGGCATGGTCCCACCATTAATATATTATTTCTTTTACATATCTTTGGCCCACACTCTACCTTTTATCAATAAAAAAATACCCAACTTTCTCTCTCCTCTAATGAAAAATACCCCACCAACTCTTATCACATCTATTTTTAAAATAACATTTGATAACCACACCACAACTTATCACCTTAAACTACGTGTCCCAACAAGTGTTTAGATCTTTCTGGGACGGAGGGAGTACTATTTATGGAAAGATTCAAAATAGGAACAACATATTGAAATTCCCCAATGGGGAATACAGGAACAACAAAAGAAAACGGAGGGAGTACTAAACCCTAGTTTTTCATATTTTTCATTAATTCATGAGTTTATTATTTTCATCTCTTTCTTTCATTGATTTCTTTGATTATGCTTTTCTTTGTAGATTTATATTTTATTATTTATTTCATGATTGAGTAGTTAATATTCTAGGGTTTGGGAATCCATGTTTATATGCTATGAATCTTGATTGATGTTTATTGATGGTTTGATTAGTCATTGATATTTCTAATTGGTTAATGTTTTTATTGTTAATCTTGCAACCTGATCAATTGTCTGATTAAAGTTGCTAATGATGAGTCATAGATCGAGAGAGAGTACTCTTTAGAGGCTTACCTACAATTAACAAATCTGATTATGTTAGGGACCGTACTGCATATGTTGATTTGAGAGGCGTTAAGACCCGGCCGTAGGATTAACCTATGCTCTAGATATCTGATTAATTGAACTATTGATGATATTTTGATCGATTATAATTATAAAGATGGTGAACCATTGCCCTAGATCCCTTTAGTTTGATTTTCATTGTTTAGAACCTTAATTCTGATATTTGTGACCTTGTTTAGTTTTCTCATAATTTAGAAGCTAGATTAAAACGACCATCTATCTGTGGATTCAACCCTACTTACCCTACTACATTGTTAGAAGGTTTTACGGGAATTATTTTTTGACAGGTGTACGACAGCCTATCATTACTCGATTTGGTTTATTGTAGTTTCTTCGAAGACGAATTTGATTTAACCTTGTTTGATTGTATCATGTTTTTCTTTAATACCTATTGTAGATGCCATTTGGCTTTCAATTAATGAAATCATACTTATTTTCTCCAAGGAATGACAATTGGATGTCAAAAATTACATACTCCATCCGTAATTTGGGTCTACTTGGTTTCTTTACTTTTATTTAATGAAGAAATAAAGAGTGTGAAAGAAAGGATAATTAAATTAATCTTTTATTTTTTACATAAAAGGAATAAAACATAGTGAGTACTCCTAGTTGTTCATAGATAGAAGCAAAACAAAAAATGAGTAGTTCTCTAAAGAACGAATACAGTATATGATAAAGTTGACTCTGATAGAATTAAAACAGAGAAAAGTGATGCAAAATTTTAATGTTATGCATAATGAATGAACATCCATGTCTCTAATTATGTTTTCCATCTTTTTGAGGTCACTGTAAGTCGGTATAAAAGGTAGTTCAAACCCCTTTATTTCATAACCTCTAACTTGGACCAATGAAAGGGTAAATCTCTATTTTAGTCTCCCTCAAACCCATTATAATGAATTACTTTCTTTGTTCTTTTTTGTTTTTTTCTATTTGTAATCTTTTTTAGATATAAAAACAGTCAAACTAAGAAGAACAAAAGAACATGGAGACCGTATTTTTTATGAAAAGGTCAAATCGAGCCGTCTTTTTCTCCTCTCTTTTTTGAGCGGCAAATCCACACATTCCTTATATACTCAAAATTCACAAACTTTAACTATAAAATCTCATTGATATGCAGAAAGAATATTATCACATATATAGAAACTTGCAAGTTTAATATAGTATATATATTTTCAATACATCGAGTTTTTATGATGTTTACGAGAGCAAATAATGAAGGATCAAAGGATATGTAACAACATAGAAGTAGAGTACATGCATGGTATACCTAAGGGCAATTTTATAATAAATTCTCCAATTGAGCAAAATGTTACTAATTTCTAATCACTTATTTCTCTCTTTTCTTTCCTCATCTTATTCACTCCTCTTCTTTTTTATTGTTTCTATTATCTCAAATTTTCTCGCTCCTCCACTGTTTCTCTTATCTCCAAATTTCTCTCTCCTCCATTGTTTCTCACCTCCAAATTTCTCTGTCCCTCAATTGTTTCTCACGTCCAAATTTTCTCTTACATTTCTCTCTCTCCCCTCCAAATTGCAACCTTCGTCGAAATTGATGAATGACAAAATCAAATATTGGAGCTCCAAATTTCATCAATGAATGTATTAATTTCATGTTTGAGAATCAACATTAGAGTTTCTAAAATTATGCAAGGGCGGAATTAATGATTAATAATGCAAAATATGATTTAAGAATCAGCACCGATTTTATAATTATCTTACCATCCATTATTTCCCACCTCCAACTTTCTTTCTCCTTCATGGTTTCTCTCCCATCCTATTGTGCCCAATCAAATTGGCGAACTATAAAATATGTTTGAGAGAGTTGGGCTTTATCAATGACGAAAACAAATATTTAAGTTTCGGTATTCATTAATGATGGACTTAGTTTCACATTTAAAATTAATATTACAGTTTTAAATTAGCAAATATTTATGCTCATTTGAGAAATGAGCGAAAAGGTTCACTCATTTGGCAATAGTGTTTGCTCATTATCCCAAATGAGTAGAAGCGTTTGCCCATTTGAGAAAGTTTGCTCATTTGGGCAAATGAGCAGAAGTGATTAGAAATTAAGTTTGCTCGTTTGGAGAATTTCAAATGAGCAAAAAAATTCACTGGTGTACTATAAATTTTCTTAGAGGAATACAATTAAACATTGGGATAAATCTTTTCGATAGAATTTTTTTTCTTTCAAAACTACCCAAAATATTTTTTAAAATGAGTACCTAAATAAGTACTTAAATAATGAGTACCCAAAATGGTCATGTGGTCTTATTTGATTCGTCTCGATGAGTGCTTAAATATTGTCAAGGTCTTAATTTTTTTTTACTAATATGTAATTACACATATTAATAGTAAGAAATTTATATTGACGAATTACAAATGTGCAAGTCAAACTAGTAACATCAATAAAGGGAGGGAGTATAATCATTATATTATATAAAGCTAGAAAAATTTGCTTATGTGTCGTTTAGGCAAGGTAATTAAATCCTTTGTGTCAATTAAACACAAATTTCTTTGCTTATGTGCACAAGGTCTAAGGAAGGGACAAGTGGCACTAAGTTGTTCGGTTTTCAAAAGATTTGGCCAAATCCATCCAAATCAATGCAAAATTTCGTGATTTTAGGTTCAAAATCTTCTAATTAGGCAGTTAAAGATATAAAATCTTTGTGTGCTTCAATCACTACAAAACCATTGCCATTTTAGATGAAATTAATTGACCTAAAAACGGAATGTTAGATTATGAGATCCGATTTTCAAATCCACCTTGATTTTAGGTTGAAATTATTGTAAATGCTTCTTTTTTTCGAAATTAGTAGAAAATATCAATTGTACGTACATAGTTGCAACTATAAATATATACCATTCCATATGTAACACACCACTCTAAAACGTATACAATTTTTTGTCCATTATCATCTTCCTCTCAAGATAACTCATCTTCTTCCCAAGAGATTACAAATACACCTATTATCAAAAGAATATATATGGCCTCCTAAGTGGACTACTCTAATTTTCTTGATGTTAAATCTATGGTTCTAACCCCCTTTCGTGAAGGTCATGTATTTTTCCATGATGTATCTACTATGTTTGCTTATCAAAATAATAGAAGCAACGAGGTATGGGCTGATGTAGAAGACGTTAATACTACAATTGATGGTTTTCGGCCATATTTTGATTTTTGGAATATGATTTTATATGACGTCCAATGCACTCCTCCACAGGCTTATAAAGTATGTCATGATTATATTGAGGATATTGATTTGAACGATGGAGATGTTCTCCTGCTTAAAAACACTGTTTGTGCTATGTTATCTAGCAAGTGATGATTAGGTTTTAATTTTTTTTTTACATTATGTTTAAGTATCAATTTTCGGTAATATCAGTTCTATGAACAACTACATATTTTGTGACTGTTTCATTTAATTAAAATCTTTAGTTACCTTGGACTACTTGAAGTGATATTATTAATAAATAATATGTTACGATTTTGGCCGAATATATTTAGACATAACTCCTATATTCGTTTATGTGTACAATTTTTTTATTTACTTTTATTTGCGTATTTTTCTAATGCGACGAACCAAAATTTAAATGATCATTCTATTATATAAAGCTAGAAAAATTTACACATGTGTCATGTAATCAAGGCCATGAAATCTTATGTGTCAATTAAACACCATTTTTTTTGCTTGTTTGTACAAGGTCTAAGGAAGGGATAAGTGACACTCAATAGTTCGAATTCGGAGATAGATTTGCACAAAATCGGTCAAGATTAGGGTAATTCTTTAATTTATGGTGATTCGTGACTCTAATTAGGCAGTTAGTATCCTCAAATCTCTATGTACATAATCAATAATAAATCATTGCCTTTTTTGATTTATTTGATTGATATAAAAAACGTAACTTACGGTAAGGATTTCAAATTCCCAATCAACCTTAATTTTGGGAATCTTAATTGTCAATCAATCTTAAATTCGGATTTTTTTTAAAAAAAAGTCAATGTTATCATTCTATTATATAAAGCTAGAACAATTTGCTTAGGTGTTATTTAGGCAAGGTGTTCAAATACAAGGTGACACTCAAGAAGGGGGTTGAATTGAATGGCTAAAACTAATTGATTTTCGCACAAACACTCTTATAGCACAATGTCGTGCACTGTGTTATTCACTCGTAAACTCTCCGATTTATGTTTTTGCTCAAACGAAAATGTATCAAACAATAAAACAATGGAATCAAATAATAAGACACAGAAATTTAACGTGGTTCAATCTCACAGAGATCTACGTCCACACAAACTACTCTTTTATTATTTGAATCGTAAAATACCAAACCCTCGATACAATTCGATTCCTCCACTACTAACTCTAGTTGTGCTCCCCAACACTTAACCCTAAGTGTTGCTACTCTCTATAATATGAAGAATTACAGAAAGAATGATTCCTCAAAAGCGTGCTTCTTATTCAAGCAAATAGAGGATCTTTACAAACTTTGTTTATAGACCTTAACCTACTAGAACTCTGTGTCGTACACTGTGCTCTGGGAGATCGTTTTCAGCTCTCAAAAATATTAATCTCGCCAAATATGAAAACCTAATTTGTTATAATGATTTCTATCCCTTATATAATTCAATCAGCTGAATAAAAATTATTCTCCAAGAAGTAATTATCTTTTTGAACAATTTTTATTCCTAAAATAAAGGGATAGAATTCTTTTCCTTTTCAAAATCCAATTTTATCTTTTATAAAAACTGATTTCTTTCTCTCCTTGTAAGATAAGGATTACTCCATATCTTATCCTAATTTTATTCATATCAGTTTTTTATCCAAAATCTTTATCAAAATCTTTTCTTTAAAAATCAGTTTTTCTTTTCATAAACACTTTCCTTTTTTTTCGAAAATCTTCAACTTACGTTTTCTTGATTTTTTTTTGAAAACGAAAAAAACTTATCTTATTAAAAACTGATTTTCGAAAATTAAAAACCTTTTCTTTTTAAAACTGATTTTAGAAAATAAATATCATGTAAATATCATTTTCTTTTTAAACTTGATTTTCGAAAACAAAAATCCTTTTCTTATTAAACCTGTTTTTCGAAAATCTGTTTTATCAAAACTCTCCCTTTCTAATTTTAGCACAAAGTTCTAATATGTTAATTACATTGCATACACATGAACTAAACTAACTGGGCCTAAGCTTCCTTGTCTTCACATCATCCAATCTTGATAGCTCGATCACTGTTACAAATATTCATGTTATAGCATAGGGTGTTTATTATCATCAAAATATTCAAAGTTCAAACACAAAAAATTCCCCTTTTTTGATGATGACAAACACATAATACTTCCCCCTCAAAATATGCACCATTAATCACATTAGGGAAAATAACTCAACATAATTCACAATTAACATGTTAATTAAGATAACCAAATAAGAGAGCATCAACATGTTCATTAGTCTAAGTATTATACCCATCTTCCCCCTTTTGGCATTATAAAAAAGGAGAGCATCAATATGTTTAGCGAGTCAAAGTGAGATATAGTCAGCAAAATAAGGCAAGTAGCTCAAGCAATAGATACTAAGGATGCTGGTGCTATGTCATAATCCAACTCACAATCCGAAGTCATTAAGCAAAAAATAATCCAACTCACAATCCAAAGTTATGAAGCAAGAAAAATCATGAAGGATCATGGCTAATAGCTAAGAATGTAAAACAAAGATAGGTAATGCAAGCTTGAAGATTTGAAATGGCAATTGGCTCAACAAGTGCTTAAACCTTTCTTTTCAGATTTTCAACTTCCGCAAATAAACATCATAGGACTTTCATAACTGTGGCACTGTGTGTGTTTCTGTGCCACTGAACAATCTATTCCCTTCCAAATATAACTGATCTTTGGATATACTGGAATCTATAAAGATGATCTTCAAAACTTTGATAATGTTTTTCACCTATGAATTGAACTCTAAGATTTATCTAACACAAGTGTCTTACTCTCCTTGTCTTCTTCTTTTCTTTTCTTTTATTTTTCTTTTCTTTCTTTCTCCTTTCTTTTTTTTTTAAAAAAAAAAAATAGAGTTAGACCATACAATAATACTAGAGTCAATCAATAAGAGATCAAAAATAATAAGTTAATTCGGACCTCATTTTCTTTTTGATGCATCTTCTGGCACCGTGCCTTGCACAGTGTGAATCAGTACTTTTCATTCTTTCACGTATTTATGTTTCATTCCAACCATATTCCCCCTTAACTGATGCGTCTTTTTCTTCCATTAAATTATCAAGATGTTCTTTCCCCATAGATTATCATGATACAAGATTAAAAACACTTGTTGAACTTTGGAGCAATGGGTAAGTAAAAGAAGGATATAATAGGGAAATTAAATGACGATAAGGAGAGACATATGAAAGAAAGAAATAATGAGATACAAATGTCAAACTCATAAACGAAAAATCAGAATATCGGGCTAAAGATCAAGCTTGCCATAGGAGAAAGAATTAACATTTCATAGCTCAATAATTCGGCAACTTGGGATTATAAAAGCTCATTAGTTCGGCAACCTAGGACCATGACATTAGGACAACATCATTAGACCATTACGAGTCCTTTTTATATCAAGTAGACCTTTACTCACAAAGCTTCACAAAGACATGCATCAACATTCTAATTAACATATTTAAAGGAGGACAACAAGCATAATACTCAACTAATTTCCAGAAATTAATCCCAAAGCTACAAATTATCTTGTAAAATATTCATGCATGAAATTCAACAGAATTACCTTGATCACACAATTGGGTTATGCTTAACAAATTTTTTCAAACCACTTACCAACATTAGATTCTCTATGGAGTGTGTTAGGGATTTGCCGATGTTTGTCAATACCAAATATTTCTCCCTTTTTCCCTAGTGGATAAAAACGCAAAAGATGCGGTCAAAACAGCCCTAAGGGCTGCGTTTTTGGCCAGCAGCTCTTGCCGTAGCAGCCATTCGACAAAAGTGAAGGGCTGCGGTTTTTGACCGCAGCCCTTCAGCCCTTCACTACGAAGGGATGTAGTTTTGGCCCAAAACCGCAACCCTTCCAATATGGAAGGGCTGCGGTTTTGGGCCTAAACCGCAGCCCTTCCTTGTACAAAGGGCTGCGGTTTTTTATAAAGCCCGCAGCCCTTGTCACCCAAAAAAATAATTTTTTTTTTGTTTTTGCATTTTATAGTTCTACATGTATCCAAAAACAGTTACTGAGTATATTATATTGTTTTTATTTGAGCATCAATACCGGTGCATATTCTAGAAAAAAATTTATAAAAAACAGTACTACAGATCTGGATGAAAAAAATACTACAGAAACGAAATTATAAATTCATGAATCAACAAGAATCCCTAACATAAAATTAATTCCACAAAGTAAAATGAAAAAATATAAAATATGAAACAAAAGCCCAACCCTAGATCTGGATAATTTATCACAATTAAATCCGAAAAAAATCAAAACGAAAATTCTGGATAAATTATCACAAACAAAATCCGAAACAAAATATAAAATACGAAACAAAAGCCCAGCAACTAAACCTCAAATATCACAAGTACAAAAAAAAATTACAAAAAAATTTAAAATTGATAAAAACTGACGAACCCTAGATCTGGAGAGGCGGTTGGTGTGCGCGACGAACGAGAAAGGAGAGATGAGAGGAGTGCCGGTGCTGAAGACGATGAGAGGAGGCGATGAGATGGGCTCGACGAGAGGAGAAGACGACGAGAGGAGACGGTGAGATGGGTTCGACGAGAGGAGACGACATGCGCGACGAGAGGAGACGACGTGTGCGACGAGAAGACGATGAGAGGAATGACGAGAGAAGGAGACAACGAGTGGTGTGGAGAGTGACTCGTTGGTGGTGTGGAGAGTGGCTCGTTGGTGGTGTGAAGAGGAAACCCCTCTTTGTGAGAGAATGAGAGAGAGGAGAAAGGAGAGATGAGAGAGAATGCGAATTTCTACTGATGAGAATGAGAATGAGAGAGAGAAGAGGAAACCCCTCTTGCTTTAATTTGTGCGCGCTTCCTTTATTAATTAAAAGCCCAGCCCCCTAAACAATTGATTTGAGTGGCTAAAACTAATTGATTTTCGCAAAAACACTCTTATAGCACAATGCTGTGCACTGTGTTATTCATTCGTAAACTCTCCGGTTTATATTTTTGCTCAAACGAAAATGTATCAAACAATAAAACAATGAAATCAAATAATAAGACACAAGAATTTAACGTGGTTCAATCTCACCTCTGAGATCTACTTCCACACAAACTACTCTTTTATTATTTGAATCGTAAAATACCAAACCCTCGATACAATTCGATTCCCCCACTACTAACTCTAGTAGTGCTCCCCAACACTTAAGTGTTGCTACTCTCTATAATATGGAAAATTACATAAAGAATGATTCCTCCAAAGCGTGCTTCTTATTCAATCAAATAGAGGATCGTTACAAACTTTGTTTAGAGACCTTAATCTACTAGAACTCTGTGCCGTACACTGTGCTCTGGGAGATCGTTTTCAGCTCTCAAAAATATTAATCTCGCCAAATCTGAAAACCTGATTTGTTATAACGATCTCTATCCTTTATATAATTCCATCAGCTGAATAAAAATTATTCTCCAAGAAGTGATTATCTTTTTGAACAATTTTTATTCCTAAAATAAAGGGATATAATTCTTTTCCTTTTCAAAATCCAATTTTATCTTTTATAAAAACTGATTTCCTTCTCTCCTTGTAAGATAAGGATTACTCCATATCTTATCCTCATTTTATTCATATCAGTTTTTTTTTTTTTTCCAAAATCTTTATCAAAATATTTTCTTTAAAAATCAGTTTTTCTTTTCATAAACACTTTCCTTTTTTACCGAAAATCTTCAACTTACGTTTTCTTGATTTTTTTTTTTCAAAAACAAAAGAAACTTATCTTATTAAAAACTGATTTTCGAAAATTAAAAACCTTTTCCTTTTAAACTGATTTTCGAAAATAAAAATCATTTTCTTTTTAAACTTGATTTTCGAAAACAAAAATCCTTTTCTTATTAAATCTATTTTTCGAAAATCTGTTTTATCAAAACTCTCCCTTTCTAATTTTATCACAAAGTTCTAATATGTTAATTACATTGCATACACATGAATTAAACTAACTGGACCTAAGCTTCCTTGTCTTCACATCATCCAATCTTGATAGCTCAATCACTGTTACAAATATTCATGTTATAGCATAGGGTGTTTATCATCATCAAAATATTCAAAGTTCAAACACAACACAAGGGCATGAAATCCTATGTGTCATTTAACCACGATTTTCTTTGCCAAATGTGCAAGGCCTAAGTAATGGACAAGCGGCACAAAGAAATTCAAAAATGAGAGAGACTCGCACAAGATCGGCCAAGATTATGGTTAATTGGCATGATTTTAGGTGATTGGTGACTCTAATTAGGCAATTAGTATCTTCAAATCTTTATGTACATAAATCACATGTAAATCATTGCCTTTTTTATTTATTTGATCGATATGTAAAACATAACTTATGGTAAGGAATTCAAAAATTCAATCAACCTTGATTTTGGATATCTTAATTGTCAATCAAGCTTAATTTCGGATTTTTTTTTAATAAAAAAAATCAATGCTATGTACAATATTGCAAGTATAAATAGAGATAATACCATAGCTAACCACTACTCCAATACGTGGCCTAACATTTTCGTGCATATATTTTTTTGCCTTCTCAATACATATCGTCATGCCTTTTTAAACCCAAAAAAAAAAAACAAAAAAATCGTCATTCTCTCCATAGCAATGTGCTGAAGGTTGACAAGTCAATTTGAGTCATTTACAAAGAAGACGAAGAAAATGAATACATCCTGAACTCCGAAGAAAAATGAAGCTAGGATTAGTAATAAAGTTATATCATGATAGTATTTATAAGAGTTATTATACTGAAATTCAATTTCACAATGTTTTGGCGGTATGGTAATTTCTGTATGAGTTATGCTACGGAATTTAAGATTCAGCCTGAGTGTCTAGCTATTTTTTTTATAAAGGGTATTGTATGAATTTAAGTTCATGAATATTGATGGGTATGTTTTTTATCTTATATATATCTATATATATATATATATATATATATATATATATATATATATATATATATATATATATATATATATATATATATATATATATATATATATATATGTGTGTGTGTGTGTGTGTGTGTGTGTGTGTGTGTGTGTGTGTGCACTTTGTAACGTTATATAGTATGTTGTAGTTCTCTGTTCTTACAGATGCAAGCAAAATTTCATTTGATTGATTTTTAGTCATTAAAGTAATCATGTATTTGTTTATGCTCATGGCTACTAATAATTGTATGCTTTTTTCTTTTTAAACTCTAAATCAACCTATTAATTGTTGGAGACTTAGAGTAGTCATATAAGCCTAGGTTTTACGTTTCTTAAATTTTTAAAAGGGAAAGTTATTAAGCCTAGGTAAACTTAATGTTCAAAAGCTTCTTTAACAATTAACTTATCATTTGAACAAAAGTTATACTTGGTTTCAAACTGATTTGAAGTCACTGATACTGCCACAATCAACTTGGCCAACAACTAATCTGAATTCTTTTATAGAATAAACAATGTAATTTTTATTCAAATTTTAGTCTTGAACATAAACAATGCAATTCTTATTCAAAATTTAGTCATGAATATAAAATGTAATTCTTATTCAAAATTTTAAATTAAAATATATCTAATGACAGTCGAATTAATAATTCACTTAATTCAATTGTATGAAGAAACAAAAAGGACAAAATCAAATAAGAATCCATGAAAAAATAAACTCTGATGCGTCAAAAGTATTACATTTTTTTTAAAATTCAACTGTCTTTCGATTTGTTTCCCAATATTTTACAAATTAACAAATTCACTAATTCAAGTTTCCCCAATCCAATTTATCATTATAAATATTAGGATGTTTTGCGTTATATTGAACTAATTAATTACTTGGGAAATAGGAAAGCTCACTACCTTGGCCAACCCCAATTCCTTTCAAAACCCGATATATGATTTGTACTAATAACGTAATGTAATATATTATTATAGCCGGAAAAGACTGCCTGCAATAGAATAGCCCAGTACTACCAGATTATAGTAGGCCCTTAGTGGATGTATCCAACGGTAAGGCAATATTTTCCATTATTATTATTATAATTTGTTACCTTTAGATTTTTAGAAGAATTGTGTAAGCAATATACCTTCTCAAACAAGGTTCTTAAATATTAGTGGAGTTAGTAAACAAGCTGCATATATTGCAAGACGAAAAGAAAGTGTATACTGGAAGATACACGTGAAAATCATTTTTCTCTAATACAAAATAACAAGGAAAATGAAGGATGCATCAGCTCTTACCTAACGCATTTAATTGTCTTTGATCAAATGGTATCAGGCTGTTATATTAGTATGTTTGTCTAAATTAATTGCATGACTTACTATATTTTTACCATGTATCTTTTAATCTATTGCAGCGTGCACACAATCTACATCAATCAGTATATGTAGAATAATAAATGGCATAATAACTCGAAATACAACCCTTAATGTCTACGGTAATACTTTCTCATCTTCACAAAATATACTTTGTGCTAGAAGATATACTTTTTTATTAAATGCTTATGAATGTTTGTCATGTAGGTCAAAGTAATGTTTTACATAATGAACGCCAAATTCCTATTGCTTCCGATGGTCTAAATAAATAAAAACTGCTGACCAACATTACTAATGGTAAGTATAAAATAACTCAATGTTAAGGTATTCAACTCACTTTATGATAAAAATCATAAATGATAAATAAGACAAACAATCATTATTATATAGTAGTATATTTCATATATTAGCAATTCTGGTGGGAGCATTTCCTTTACAAAGTGAAGGGTATTGATGATTGAGAAGGGTCTAAAAGGATGTCAGTGTTTGTAATAACAAAAGATGTCACATATTTATTGATTTGAAACTATTAATCTGGGTACTTTGATTATGCTTTGGTTTTTTTTTTTTTAAATAATGCTAAACCATATCGTAAAATTTCAAAAAATATTAATTATATTTTTAAAGTCCCATGTAACAACATAATCGTTCTATACATTAATTATTGTATTCAAAGCAATATATAATTAGTTATATTTGTGACAAGTAGTCATTCCAATGTGTCTTTACAAAATGAGGTGGGAACAAGCTGCCAAACTGTTGTGACAGCCAAGACTCCCATGACTCACAAAATGTGTACTTTGATTATTCTTGAGTCGTCCTCCACGTCTTCTATCAAATCTGCTGGAAGGGAAACACTCTAGAATTTGTTGAGAATATCCGACCATATAATATGATGCACTCTTTTAAATTAACGGAAGGGGGAAATCTATTACCATCTAACCAGGGACGTGGACCATATATATAATCTCAAAATAAGTGGTCAAAATCATCCCTTGATTGGAAGTTTGCTGCCAAATAAAGGTTCGCATCCAAAATTCTATGAGTTGTATTACATAAATGATACCGAACATGAGACTGAGAACAGAAAGACTGATGTAAGGTAACCAATATTTAGGTTACATGTATTTGAATTGTTGGACTTCATCCTTCTTATAGAGCTGAATACTCCATCTGTTTTTTTTTGTTGAACACATTTATTGCATTATTAATGGTGAGTTAAAAAATGACTATTAAATAGTGTGAACATAATTTTTGCAGCTTAAGACTAATGGGGATTTAAGTCATAAAATTACACTATTTATGGAAATATTTAAAATAGGAACAATATATTGAAATTTCCCAATGGGAAATACAGATTCAACAAAAGAAAACAGAGGGAGTATTAAAAATTAATTCACTGTAAATTCGACGTAAAAACATACGAGACTACAAAAAAAAATAAACAAAGAAGTGATAACGTTTACAAAAAGCAAAGAATAAAAACTTAACGTTTTAAAATGTTTATGGCTACAAATAGTATTGTATTCATTCATTAGATTTTCCGGTGATTTTTTTTTTTTATGGAAAGTGACCATGTTGAATATTAGCATATAGTTATAAGGAACATATTTGATTATTTCTAATAAATATCAAGGTATGTGAAAGAAACAACATATTTGATGCTTTCAATTAAGGGACAATTAAATATAAGTAATGAATGATAAAAAATAAGAATTAAGGGACGATTAAATATAGTTTTTCAGTTATCTTCTTTGGATGATGTATTACTTGTTGTTTTCATATCTACTTCTGTATCTCATTTATCAATCAATGTAGATGCCGGATGGCTTTTCAATGAATGATAATTTTCTTCCTGTCAAAAAAAAAAGTAGGAAGATCACTCCAACCATGAAAGTGTTAATAGTACTATATATGAGACAAAAGAAAATGAAAAGTGTTAGGATTACTCTAGAATAAGGGGAGTATTAAAAATTAATTTACATTACTTTTGCAACGTAACATACAATGATACAAGACTATAACACAAGTATATATAACGAAAATAATATGATGAGACTTTTTGTGACAGGTCATTGAATTCTCATTTATGTGCAATTACTCCTTTACATCGTAAAATCTGCCAATTTTTTTTTATATAGATAACGCTTGCCAAAATTCCCCGTGGCGTGGTGGTCTGGTGGGTGGTGGCCAATGGGTGGCCTGGTGCAGTGCAGTGGTGGTGTAAGAAAACAAGAGAATGGGCCAGTGAGCAGGACTGCACGCATAAAGCGGGAGCGGAAGTGGTTCTATGATTGATTGCCATTAGTGGTATGAATTTGTGATTTTATCTGAGATTCTAAAAAAAAAAAAGATTGATAACGTGTTCCACCATGATATTAACTACATTAGTCACTGAGCGCAGGGTCATAAGCCAGTTTTTGAACATTTTAATACATGATATGACTATAAAAAATTTAAAGTACGAGCTAACATCACATCATGTTTTTAAGAGAAACATCTTAAAATCTTAAATTTATAAAACAAAAAATTCATATGCATTTTGAACGGGTACAAAAACTTTAAATGACAAAATTGTGTGGATCACCATAATCAATGTGTTCATGAGTTATGGATTCCAAATTTACCAGGGCAACTCATGGGTTGTAAGCCATAAGTTATAAGTAATAATTGTACAACTCACGGGTTGTAAGCCAATTTCAACCTAATCAATGTGATTGATACTGATTATTACAAATAAGTGACAAGTCATAATTGTGTCACTCACGGGTTGTAAGCCAATTTCAAATTATTCTAAATTAAAATAGTTATTCAAAATCAATTAACTTACCCTAAGCAAAGTGCGGTTTTTATTTCATTAAACTATACACTAGAAATCTTTTCCTAAATTATATTACATCTTTAGTAAAATTTCATTAACATAATATATTATACGTTATAATAAGGATATAGCATGGTTATATTACCTTTGCAAGCATTAATTTTTTTTTCAATATTAAATTGTTAGTAAATAGAAGAAAATAACAAACAACATTAGCATAATATATTTTGAATGGTTTATATTGTACAATATAACAAGGATATAGCATGGGTAACATAAATCATAATTGCGCAATACATGGGTTGTGTTGTAAGTCAGTTTTTAATTATTTTGAACACAATATCATAAAATTTTAAATCACCGGCTAATAATTTAATTTTACATATTTTATTCTTTCTACCTTATATACATGTATTCTAATAAAAATGCATTTAATATATTTGGAACAGAAAAAACTACTTAATAAACTAAAAATTTGCCGTGTACTAGTCAAGTATATACAACAAGATAGTGACAAGATGCTACTTAGAAAAGTCAAAGTGGTTGAATTCAAGTGAAACATACTAAAGTCTTAAAATAAATTCTTATTAGAAGCAGATCCAAACCCCAAAACAATTCTTAGAAGCAATCACCTAAAACCAAAAGACTCAACTTCATTTCTTCCTACAATCAACAAAGTAGGAAATGGAGAGGGAAACCAAGAAATTGTATACTTCTCTTCATTATGAACTCTGTAGTACTAATACATTTACACTACTTTTGCTTTTGTTGTTGCTTACTCCCACAACCCTTGCTTGGACTGGTGAAATTCGTGGCAGAGTTGTTTGTGATGTTTGTGGAGATTCCTCTATTGGCCCTGAAGATCATGTTCTTGAAGGTAACGCCTTTTTTCTTTATTACTTTGTTTTATGTGCAGTTTATAATTCCTGACTATATATTTGACTGCTTTTTACTTTTTTTGTGTGTTTGAGTGTAAGTTTCAATTTATGGGGTTTGATTGTATGTAAAATGGGTTTAATTATTGCTAATATGAAGTGGGTTTTTGGATTAGCAGAAGTATGTGTTGATTTTTGATTAAGATCATTGCTGCCGACAGTTTTGATTGTTCTGTTGTTGGTGCTACCGACAGTATGAAATGACAATTTTGATATTAGTGATGTTTGTGGAGTTATGGATTCTCTTTATTGAGGATAGTTTTGATGTGGAAGCATAATTGCTAGATATTTGTTTGGCATGGTACTTTCTTTGTCAAAGTAGATCATATGTGATTTCATTACCATTACCATCGAATCGGGCTGGGTGCATTGTGACTTTTTACCGGTGTTATCCATTAAAGATGATGTTGGAGTACCTAGTTGCTCCAGGATATTTAATTGTGTCTTTGCACACTTATGAAAAGGCTATTTTTCTTCTTTGTATCATTGCAATTTGACTTTAGATTGGTGTGTAAAGCTTTCATCTTGGAAAAGCTGAATGTGAGGAGTTTGATACGAAGATAATTCTCGTTCCTGATTTGAATCGAGTATGAGCTCACATTGATGTTTGATCGTGTGTTTTTTGAGAACAGACACTTGGAAATGATGGAATTTACCTAAGTGGGATTGTTTATTTGTTTTAATGATCAAATTTTAGAAGGGGAGCTTTTGGTATATGAGAAGCAATCGTTGTGATTGCAGTTGCAACCATGTTCAGTATTAGCTAATTGCAAGGGATTTTCCGGCGTTCTTTTCTTCTAGGTAAGTTTAACTGATAGTCTTTCCCATACTAGAGTATAGACTCATTAAAAACGCGTACATATACTGAAGCTTCTGCCTTCTTAAAAAATCTCTGTGGCGACCTGCTAGCATGCTAGAATTATTTCTCTCTAGAGAAATTAGCTACACCAACTCCCTTATCTTCTGTAATTTCTGCTACTGATTCATCCATAATTTTGTTCTAGCTCAACTATATTCTAAAACAGAAAAATGTCTCCTTTCTATGAGCTTCTTTTCTTCAGCACAAGTGCACTACGATCTTTTTCTCATTTAATCCTTTCCTTTTTATTAAGTTGCCTAATATCAAGTCTGTCATGCTGCTGAAAGCTTTGAGCATCATCATCAACATTACCTCAACTGTTAAAACAATGATGTGTTGCCTTCATTTTCCTCCATATACTTAAACACGACAAGTCTTAAGTGAAATCCTTTTAGAAGTGTGTTTTGATATCCTGTTCTTCTGTGAGGAAGAAAGTCATTTAGTCAAAGGTAAATGAATTCTACATCTTAGTGATACTGAATTTTTTTGCAGCTATTATTCTGATGACTGTTTAATTTCTAACTTCACTTCTTGAAAAATTAAAGGACTTTATTTCCTTTAGAAAGACTGATGGTGGTTTTGCTCTCATTTGATATGTTTTCTTTTCCGAGGTATAAGAGTTGTAAGCAAAGCTTGCAAGCTCATTGCTCATCTGAGAAGTTGCTCTTTGGCAGATTTATATCCTGCAGCTGATTTGTTAACATGAAATCACTCCTTTACCTGTGCCTCTATCCCACTTATCATATTATATGCCGTTTCTGTGTTAACAATGTCCGGATTTTGAAAGGATTTACTTTCATCTTAAGCTCAAAGTAACAACCTTACTTACCTCCTGGATTTTCTAAACCTAAATGCTAAAATTGGTTGAAAGAATGTCACAAAAAGAGTGATCAATGAATATCTTCCGATATAGATTTAAATGTTAATGGCAGTGTTATAGTAGTTTTGTAGCTCTGATACATGTTAATGGCAGCAGTGTTATGATTCTAGGAGGCTCCATATCTTGAGCATGATTCAATTGAGGTCCAAATATAAGAATAGAGTAGGAGTGATTTGTGGAAGCTGAAGGTTCCAGAATAGCGATTCATGGGTAGACAATAGTGAAGTTAGTAATTCAAGAGTAAGTGAAGGTTATCAGTATAAAAGGAAGAAAGCCCATAGGTAGCTGATTTTTGAACATTTATCAGATTTAACAATGCGTAAATGATCTAGCGATTATGCATTGGTTAAATGTATAGGATGATAATACAGCTTACAAGTTCTATAACCATGATTGTAGCTGAAATCACTGACCTGTTCATCTAATCGCATGCAGGGGCTGAAGTAGCTGTCCTGTGCATAACTAAATCTGGGGAGGTTGTGAACTATCAGGCGTTCACCGATTCCAAAGGAGTTTATACAGTCGCAGAAACAATGTCTGAAAGCGAACGTTGGGATGCGTGCCTAGCACGGCCAATCAGCAGCTTCCATGAGCGGTGTAGTCATCTTAGGGATGGCAGCTTGGGTGTCAAGTTCACATATAAGCGTCCTTCGGGTCGTTCTTACACTCTGAAGCCTTTTGTTTATCGGTTTGCTAATACCCCAATGTATTGCTAAGCTACTAAGTTACATAGTGTAATTTATGGCCTGCCTGCAACACACACATTGAAAATAAATAAATGAATCCCTGCTTAAGTTATTGGTTTACTACTACATGGTTGAAATAATCTGTATGTGTGTATGTATATATTGGATTAAATTGTTACTTTGCTTAGGGCTAGTGGAGGTTGAACGTTGAAGTATACTACTGTAAACAATGATAAAAGCTGGATTTTGAATGTGTTTTTGACATTTAAAGACGAATTTCAGAGTTTATTATTATTTTTTTCTTCTAAAGGTAATTGATAAGGAGAAGAACCTTGATCAGACCTCAATGTACATTCACGAGTTAGTGGGCCGTTATTTGTGCTCTAGATACTTGTGAGTAGGGGGAAACGACATAACTTAATAATGTAGATAGAGACAATCATACTCTTACTAAACTTAAAATCGTCTAGCATGGAAAAAGCACGACTAATTGTGGCCTTTATTTTATGATAATGTGTACACTAGATGGTGGGCTTTATTATTCGGATTTATTCTTACAAAATTGTATCAAGTATTAACAGATGAGGCTCATGTAACTAGAATTACTTCCCTCTCTCTTCTTTTTTTTTTTTTTTTTTTGTGTGTGTGTGTAAATAGAGAGATTTTATTACCAAAAAGCAAGAAGAACAAAGTTCATACAACTTAATTAAGCTAGAACCAACGAGGTTCAAGCAACCACCCAAACAAACAAAGACCAAACAGGCCTCAAGAAAAACCAACAAAGAAAACCAAGGAAACCACCCAAAAGAGAACTAAGGAATTACAGAAGCAAGCCTAGGCAACTGGTAGCATTTAGCATACATCATGAATTGAATTTGTCTAACCAAAGTAGCTTGAGTCTGCTGCTTATGCTGAAATTTCTTGCAGTTCCTTTCTTGCCATAAAATATAAGTTGTGTCATAGAAAGCCATTCTCTATAGCTGATGATACTTAGAATTGGACTTCAATTGATTAATTACCTGCAATTAAGTCCATCTTTCAGTATTTCCATTCACTCCAAGCCACTGAACAATAGCTATCCAAACACCCTTTGAAAACTCACAATTGAAAAACAAATGACCAATCAGTACTACATAAGAAGCAAAGAAGATCATGCTGAATACCAATCTTAAGTAGATTGTCACAAGTATTCAGCCTATCCATAACTACCAACCATGTGATAAAAGTACACTTAGGTGGTCCAGGAGTATTACAGAGTAACTTTTTCCACTAGACAGTAGGGACATTGTGATGGATAGATATGTAAATCTTCCTAATGGAGAAATCAAATCCCTAAATCAATCTAGCACCATCAATCACAGAATGAACAGAACTCATAATCTTCTTGACAACTCAAGATTCTTGTTGAGGTACATTCAAAGTAGCAAGATCTCTATTTTTAATATAGAAAATGTGCACCCATTTCACCCATACTTTGTTCTTTTTCTGGGCAAGGTTCCAAAGTAATTTACAGATAGCAATTTTATTTCAATTTTCAACATTTATAATGTTCAGACCACGTGCTTTCTTAGGTGCATAGTCTTACCCAAGCAACCAAGTTTCTTTTTACTTCCCTCTATTTTACTTATTTGGTAACAAACAATTTGGTGGCGCGCACATTAGAGAGAACCAACCTCCAATGGAACAAAATAAACAAAAATAATGAAGTATTTTTTTTTTTTTAGGGGAAAAATAATGAAGTATTTAATTATACATAAACTATGCATACATAGTATATGACCTTTGACCAAAACAAATCACACCATTTTAGTGATTTTACACATATACGCAACCAATAAAAGACAACCAGCTAAGATGACCCAATAAATTTCTCCCACGTGGATCCTCAAGCCTTGCTGTAATTTTCTCTGTACACTTTTTCCATTTTTTTTAAAATTTCATTCGCTCTCAATCTTCCCTTCGGCCGTTATATTGGAAGTTGGAAGAAAATAAATTGTAGCACCCACAAAACTACCAAACTCAACAAGAACAGAAACACAAAAAAAAGAAAGAATTATTTTTGTTTATGCAGTTAATCATAGAAGTAAAGATTAATCGTTTGATGCAAAATCGAAGATGATAGAGTGGTCGAAGCAGCTCAAATCTTCTTTTGGGGCTTCATTTATATGGCTCATCTGTTTGATCTACTTCACTCAGGTTTCTAAAATTTGTGCCCATTTTCTTGATTTTGCTTTGGGTTTATATGATTTTCTTTTCTGGGTATGGTTCCATTTTTCTAGTTTAGTTATGTGAAATGGGGTTTAAATGGTTTGAATCTTTTCGTAATTTTATGATTTTATTGGCTTAATTAGTTAATTTGGTATTCTGGGTTTCTGGGGTTCTTTGTTTTGTTTTGTTTTGTTTTGGACCTGGGTTTTAGAATTTCATTGTTTTCGCTTCATGATTTTTATGAGATGATAAGTTTACACATTTGAAGAATTTGTTATTGTTTTGTAGTTCATGGAATTTTGAAGAATTTGTTATTGTTTTGTAGTTCATGGAATGCTGAAGTATTATGATGTTTTGAAATTATTGATCGTTTTCTTACATCTGTTTCAGTGGTTAGTGACTTCGATTTACTTAAATTTGGGGCAATTTGTGTTAGGTTAGATAATCTTGGGATGTTGGTAAATATTGAGATTTGAGGGGAACCATTATTATGTAAATTTCAATGTGCTCTTTTGCTGATAAACAGTACTTCGAATATGTTATTGATACTCAAATTATTAGTGCAAAAACGATTATCGTGGCAGGCGTTGTTGGTGGTATTTGTGAGGTCAAGATGGAGACTAGCGGTTTTTAGGACATAGTTTTGAATCATATAGGAGAATATGGTTGATACTTCTAATTAGCATATTGTGATTTTATTCAATCTTTAGAGGATGGGCTAACCTTTAGGCCATTAGCAATGCTAGTGTTCCCACTAAAGTCGTTGTTGTGGGGGTCCCAATTCAAATTTTCAATTCATTGGATCCACGTCCAATGAAATTTATCGAAAATGAAGTAAAGTTCGTTTAATCTGGTATGAATTAGGTAATTAGCAAGAAATGACGAGCCTTTGTTAGACATATGGTGCTTCCGTTCCTCATGGTTATACAAGTTAGTACTTAGCCAATTGACATGTTGATGCATTGGGAGGTTGAAAAATAAGCTATGAATGAAAAATTTGGCACAACTAGCTTCTGTGCATGAACTCTTGAAGGTTCAATGGTTCATCTAGTGGAAAAACTTCACCAAGATTTAGAGTTTAGAGGTTTCATGAGTCATGGCAGGTCTGGTGCATTAGCTAGTTTGGCTTTATTGTAAGTTGGTATCCACAACCAAGAGAAGTGTTTTAGTGATGTGATAATGAAGTTGAAGAGGAAATAAAATACCCAAGCTATGAGGGATTAGAGAGTGGTTGCGAAGCTTGATAGAGAAGTAAAATGCTCAGTAAGGGGAGCTCTTGCGAGAGCAAGCAGTACTTAGTAAGAAAGTTTCTCAGGTAAGAAGATGGTTTGTAATCTTGTCATTCTAATAAGTAATAATTATGATGTTAAGGAGGATTTGTAATTTTATCTGTTTAAAGGTTGGAAACTTTTGTTTATATGAACCATTATATGCGATGATATGATGTATTGGGTGTTTGTTGTTTTGTGGTTGCATGACTTGCATCCCCTCCCAAGATAGATCAGACATTGTTTGGTACTTTCAGCTGGTTCCTTGTGAAATGCGACCTTCCTTGTGAGGGGTATAGATATCTTTCAGTTTGTTGTTAACTTCACAGTTGATATCCAGTGTGTTATTTTTATGATAGATATAGACCACTTTCAAGGTAATAGAAGGTATACCATTGTAGGGCTTGGCATTTGATTCTCTCATTTAGGGTGCCGTTGAGCTACTACAACTTTCACTCAACCATATGTTGTTATCATATTAGTTGTAAGTTAAAGGTGTCATACTTCTTTATTTGAAAGGCTTTTGTTGTTGTCCTACTACAAGCTCGAAATTAACTGATATGCTGAAGTTCTGGGGGTATGGTAGTCAATTTTCACTCTCACTGTTTCACTCCCTCTTAGACACATGAAAGAGTGGTAGATTATTTTCTGCAGGGAATTCCCTGTTTAAGCATCAACAAATCGAAGAAAACACAAAATTTTCTTTTTCTTAATGCAACTTTTGTGTTCCATTTATTTGGGTTGTTGCGGCAGGGGGCTGCTCAGGAATGCACATCTAGTGGAATCATGACTCATGTGGTGTCTCTGATACCAGCTGCTATTTCTTTGTGATTATTTTTATGATTGACTATTTCTTTTTGGTGTTTATAGATTTTCCTGTTCCTATTATTAAAAATTCATCCTTGAAAATGTCAATGCAGGGTTTTAGATCCTTTGCGTGGACAGCAATATCTTATCATCTAAAGGACAATCTAAAGTTGTCTCCCGCAGCATCCCAGTTTGTAACCTCAGTAGCATTTTTTCCTTGGAGCATAAAACCATTATATGGGTACGAGTCTATTATTCCCTGCAATAAGTATGCTGCTCGTATGTTAACTAACTGATTCTGTTGGTCCTTGGATACTGCTGATTCTAACTAGTTTAGAAAGCATAGATTTCCTGGTATGTGCATATGCATGTTTAATCAAAGACTCAAAGTATACATGTTCATTTTTGCTCAAGTTGGCTTGCGTCTCCATCTGCCAAAGTATTCCCTGAGGGAATTGTCAATGCATAACGAACTTTTAATGGTTTGATTCTAGATTATAGTTTATTATTCAGAATATAAATTGTCAAAATTCCAATCGAACAAGCATGCTTCTGTATGAAGATATATGATGTTTCAAAAAATTATTGATGAAATAATGGTCCTTTTCTGGCATGCTCATTATGCAAGCAATCAAGATATCTAATAACTTCATATGTGAAGTAATAATGTAATCCAGGTCAAGCATGCAGATTGCATCAACAAAGTAACTTATCCAGCTGCTTTTTCACATAGTAAAGTGTGGCGACAGAAACATTCCATATAATTGTTCTTTCTGTTGCTGACGCTTGTCATTTGTTCTTTTTTGCAGGATATTATCAGATTGTATACCCATAAGAGGGAGGAGAAGGATTCCTTACTTGTTTATTTCAACGGTGCTTTCCCTAGTGCCATGCATTATCTTAGGCCTAAATGCATCGCTGAGATCATCCAAAGTGCTACTTATGATCTTATTAACAGTACAGAACATTGGCTCTGCTATGGCTGACGTGGTGGCTGATGCCATGATTGCGGAAGCTGTTAGGAGTGAGCGGTATGTATGTTCAGGCTATGTTTTGTTTTTAGTTGATTGCATTGGTTCCAAATTAAGTGAATTTAAGAGCTCTTATGTGGAACATGGTCTCCATATTGCTTACTGCTGTCAGCTTGCCTCACTATGTCTGCTTAGATGCATAAATGTTAGTTTGCTGCACATAATCTGTATGAGATCAGTTCAATAAGATTTTGTCTTATATGTTTCGTTGGATATTCTTTAGAGAAAGGCCTATCTTGTCTTAACCACCACTCCACCAGGATATATGTAAAATATTTATGTTTTTATTATAAAATTATAATGCCTCACTTCAATATTTTCCCTCGACAGGGCTGCATTTGCTGGAGATCTTCAGTCAATATCTTGGATGTCCATGGCTGTGGGAGGAATCTTTGGGAATTTATTGGGAGGATATGCGCTGAATAATTTGCATATAGACACCATATTTCTACTTTTTGCCGTTCTTCCAGCTTTACAGCTTGTATCCTGTGGTTTGGTTCAGGAGATTCCTATAGACACGAAAAATCTAACTGAAGATTTGAGTTTAACAAACGCGCATATGAGGAATGGTGATGGTAATGCAGATAATATGGACCATTCGGTTTATGGTTTCTCTAAAACTAGCGTATCGAGGAGAAAGAAGAGCGAAAAGAACAAAAGAAAAGAAATTACTTCCAATACATCTCTGAAGCAGGTCAACAATAAGTCATTAGCATTACAATGGTTTTTCTCGTTGAAGAGGGCCAGTTACAGTTTATTTAATGCTTTTAGGCAGCCAATCATCTTGAGGTAACTACTCTGGAGACTAGTTTTACTTTTCAGTGCTTTCTAGCAACATCTAGTGGGACTGTGTTATTAGATATCCATTAGATATCCAGCGAAAGGTGGATGAATTTGATTGTGTGGATTAGAGATATTATCCTGAAATCTGGGACTACTGACTAAATATGGTGGCATAATTTGGTTTGGCCGTTACTATTTAAGACTATATTGTATGGGGTGAATTGTTAAATTCTTGTTTTGGCTTGGATTAGGTTAGTCAATCTTGTGAAAGGTAATTAGTCCCTGCTTTGGCATATCTATATCATTCTTTGAATGGCATGACTATTTACCATTGTTGCTTTACACGTGACCAAAATGTCTTCATCAGATTATGTCTAGAGTGCAGGTTTCTGGGTGCTCACGTCAACAAGTTTTTATAATTATGCTTATGAATGTGCTTAAACCTCTAATCATTATTTTCAATTGGAAGGCTAGACCCATGGCTTGGTTTTTCTTGGCGCACATTACCTTCCCCAACATTTCAACTGTCATGTTCTACTATCAGACGGAATTCTTGAACTTGGATGCGTCCTTCCTGGGAAATGTACGAGTTGTTGGTTGGTTAGGCCTGATACTTGGAACTTCCATTTACAATAAGTATTTGAAAAGGAAGAAGTTACAAAAAACTCTAATGTAAGTAGTTTGTCAATGAGTTAGGCTATTTGGAGAATTGTTCTCCAACTTACATGTGAGGAGCGGGCCATTTGTTAAATCCACCTGCTGTGAGCCCCAGACCAATTCCTCCTCTCTGTTCGGTGGAGCACAAGTTCTCTAATTAGCCTTATTCTTTTAAATATAATATATTACACGCTTGTTCTTGTTCAATGTGCTCTACCCTTTCTGTAGTTGTACTGACTTCATGTGTCTGATATTCTGGTTCTCAAAAACGCAATGCAGGTGGGCCCAAATCGGCTTGTCTTTGCTTATCCTCGTAGACTTGGTCTTAGTTGCTCGATTAAATATTGCGTATGGGATTTCAGATAAAATGCTGGTCTTATGGGGGACTGCGGTTGCAGATGCAATCAACCAGTTCAAGTAAGCTCATGTTTCTATTTGCACATTTTCACATGCATGATTTGTCTTTTCTTTTATACTTGGCATAGTGGGAGCCTCATCTATCTATTACAGTACCTTTCGTTGTCTGCGCCTGTTGTCTTTTATTTTAATTCTTCTAGAGTCCAGTTACTATCTGCAGGCTTCCGGCCTTCCGGGTGGGTTACTATAGACCAAAATACCCTGATCACCTGATGCTTGACCCCTTTTTCCTTACGGGGATTTGCAAAGAATAGCCTTTCTTCTTCTATGTTCTATCTCGTTGGATATCCTTATACTCTTATTCCACTTTTAAATTTCTTACCTTTTTTTGTTTATATTTATATATCTGGATATAAGTAGCCTTAGAAGGCAAAACTCCTTTGAGAGAGTGAGGTGGGGGATATCATTATACTCCTCTTATTACACTTGATTCCCTTTAATTTCTTTCTTTTCATTCTGGACTCTCCTGTAGTTATGATTATATAAAATATATGTTATTTGGCAGAAGAAAAATAATGTCATTTTTTTAGTTTATTCTCTGATTTCATTGTGAGAAAACGTTTTAGTTGAGATTGATGTAGTACTATGCACCAGGACATCTTGTTATTGCTAACTACTTTTTTACTCTTCATTTTGGTGTCTTTTCTTGATCCGAAAACAGGTTAATGCCATTTCTGATTTTGTCGGGACAGCTCTGTCCTCCAGGCATTGAAGGGACTTTATTTGCTCTATTCATGTCGATTAACAACTTCGGAAATACCGTGGGCTCATTCGTCGGTGCTTGGTTGGCGTCAATATTGGATATTTCTTCGGGTTCCTTTGACAACCTTCTTCTTGGCATTCTTATTCAGTTTGTTTGCTCTTTCATTCCATTGGCTTTTCTCTTTCTAATACCTAAGGAAGCCACAGGCTTATCGGCGTAAATAGGTGAACTTAGAACCTTACCATGCGATACAGGCATATTTGGCCTTTTAGTTTTGCTGTGTCACTTACCTTCTGATATCTTCCTTCGTAGTTAGTACAGCTACTGAGCTACATCACAATGGTTGATTAGAATATGAGAAGTAGCGGTATACCATAGAAATGTAGTCTCACAGTTCTGGCGTAGAGCTATAATTTTATTTCTTGGAATTTTGTATAATGATTTTATTGTAAACAGTGTAGCTACTAGAAAGTTGCAGACTGACTACTGTGCTTCCGAATGTGGTTTAATTCAATACTTGTATGTATCATTGTTCATGGACAAAGGTAATGATGTAACGTTCACCTGATGTAGCTTCACTTTTTCATGCACATTTTCATGCAAATAGTCTTGGCATTGGAGGAATAGATAGGCTCCTTGCAAAATAATCTCGAATGTAACTGTGTTTTTCCCGATGAATTATCATGTAGGAATTTTGTTTGCGAGGTAGATGAACTGATTTTCAGATGAATTATCATGTAGGAATTTTGTTTGCGAGGTAGATGAACTGATTTTCTGATGAATAAAAACCAATGAGCTTAGCTCACGATGTATGGTGGCCGGTGGCCATAGCATTAGCAGCCCCATCACTGAAAGACCAAGGCCTAAAATGCTATATGAATGACCTTGTTTTGATTCTCAAGTTGCTAACAGTTGACACTACTATAAGACATTAAGACCTTTTTTACTTTCACCAACTTTTTGTTCACGCAAGAGTCGAACGAGCTCTTCATAAGAGTCATAAATCATAGATAAGGGACTCAAGCTTTGTTATATGCAACTTTTTTTAACTTATTTTAGAAAAAAAATCATACTACTATAATTGGGCGGATGCATTTGGCTCTCATAGGGAGCAAGTGCGTCCCCATTTTCTAAAATTTTGACCAAGTTTTTAGGTTCATCTAATTTTAAAAAATAAAAAAATGCTTATTTCTCACAGCCACATTCTTAAAAGATATGAGCCATGTGTTGCTAAAAGACATGAGCCCAAAAGCAAGTGTTAGGATATCGTGCACATTTACATTTACTTCACGTGAAAGTCTGAAAAAAGTAGGAACAATATAAAAGTAATTTCTTTCTCTTTTTGTGAATAATAGTCTTGGTGTACCACGTGATTGATTTGTGAGGTTGTAAAACAATTGAAGTCCATTCATTGGGTTGACACTTGTTGTGTATTGAAGGAAGAAAAAGCATTGCAAATCTTTCAATAACCATGTTTTGAGAAATACTACTAAAATACAATATAATATACCAACAAATTCTTTTAATCTTTAGAAATAACTTATTTTAATATAATTTTGACAAATTTCATTTTTTACAAATATAGAGACCAACATTTTCTTTCACTAAGTACGAGATCAAGTTAAAAAATTATTTTTGCACCCCCATTTCGAATTTTCAAGATCCGTCACTGCTATAAGATAAGATAAATCGATGAGTCATAATAAGTTGAATAGAATGGACCATTAGTTTAATTAATATTTAGCAACTATAATAATATAAGCTAGCAAAATTTATGATCGGTGTAAGTTCTTATTTGACCAAATACGTAATGGTCTCATAATGTGAAAAAATATATTTGAAAAAAAATTGGATTGTTCGCAAGCTACAACTAGACAACAATGCATATAAAACATATTGATTCTGTACATTTTAGCTTGACGTCATTATTTCCTCTCGAGAGCTGATACACCCAAATCAAATCCTAGCTTGGGTATCCAAGATCAAGGGGATATTGTTATTTTCTTCTCTCTTTACTAATTTTCAGTTTCTTTCCCACCACTATTGTCATTCCACCACCACTTTGGCATCACCCTCACCACTCTCACATCACCCACCTACAAGTTACAACCACTTCGGTGACTTTTTTTTTTAAATTTTGACAGTAGCTCCATCTAACCTAGAAAGCAATAGGACAAGAAATATGAAATTTAGCTAAACCATGAGCTTGGTCTACTTCGGTGACATTGACTATCATTTGAACATCACAAACTAACCATAATATCATGTCAATAATGAATAAATATAATGTCATTGCAGACGTCATTAAGCCAATAATACGTAAATACCATGATAGTAATTGTCATTTTGATGACCTTATATGGTAATACCTAATTTACTTCATATGACTCGATGAAAAAAAACTAAACCATTAGTTCACCACAAATTTCATGTTAATGAATAATGATAGACAAAATATATTGTCAATATACGATATAGTAGTACATCATCAATATACAAATATATAACCAATGTCCTCTTTATCGTCTTTTTTCTTTTTGTGCACCTTTTGTTACATTATTTTATAATGATTAATCTTGGACTTAGAACCAAGATGGGATCTAGATATGTCATTTATTTTCACTAAATATAATTTAAGATTTTTTTTTTTTTCATTTTTGAAAGTAAGTCAATTGATTACTATTTAATTTTTGTGAGATGAAGATTAAGTCTGTTTTAAAATAAAATAGATATATATATTGAAGAATACAAATATCATAAAGCAACAATTAGTTTTAGTAGAGTAAGTAGAGTTACTAATGTTCCTCCATATAAAATTAACTTCTTTTCCTTTTACCACCCGAAACCCATCAAACAAAATTATCACATATTAGTATATACACCCAAGTGCGATCTACAAATGATGCACCTTCCTCTAAACTACACCATCTTAATTCTTACCATATTCAGATGTCGGGTGCGTTATCTTCACCTTAAAAAATTAAGTTTCAGGTCCAATCAGTTCAGTTCAGATAAGTTTTAATTAGGTCCAATTAGGTCAATAAGTTTCAATCAGGTCCAATAAGTTCCAATCAGGTCCAATAAGTTCCAATCAGGTCCAATAAGTTCCAATCAGGTGCAATAAGTTCCAATCAGGTTCAATCAAGTCTAATCAGGTCCAATAAGTTCCAATAAGGTCCAAATAGTCAAAGATCAATAAATTTAAATAAATTTTTTAATTAAAGTACCACTGTGATTATTATATAGTATTATATTTGTATTATTGTCTATAATTTTTTTATTCATATTACTATTAGCTGATTATGTTATTATTAAAAAATTTAACTAAAGTACCACTATGATTATATAATATTATATTTGCATTATTGTCTATTATTTTATTATTCATATTACTATTAGTTGATTATGTTATTATTAAAAAATATTATACTCATGGTCAAATAAGGTTAACAATAATAATCATCATAATTATAATATTTTGCAATTCGTCTTTAAATAACTAGAGATAATATGTTTTCGTTACTAATAACAATGAAAGATATAAATGTTATCAATTGATTGCTTCATTATCATCACCGAAATATCTTTCTTCATCGGAGTATCTGTTTTAGTGGTGAAAGTTGTTGTGTATAGGCAAGTATATAAATAGAATTTTTTATTAAAATGTTAATCATAAGAGATAATTAATAATTACTATTTTTTCAAAGGATAAATTTTAATACTAACATCCGTTTTTAAATAAGTGCAACAGTTTGACTTTCACGCTTGCCAACACACAACTTAAACCTAAATATCTCTAATTATGTATTTGTCCTAAACTACCTTTAACTTTTAAGTTTTTGCGAAAAAATTGTTGTCCTAAACTACCTTACTTTACAATTTTGTTGTTGACAGCTACCTTATGCCGGTTTCCGACGTTGACTTTTGGTTTTTCAGTTTGAAATCGTGGGAAAAACAAAATTACCCTTGTGGAAATTGAGGAAGGTGATTGTTTCAATTTTAGTTAAAATAGAAGAGGAATTTGATGGTGGTTTGGTGGTACAAAGTGTCACATAGATATGAGAAAAAGAGCGTGCGCACACAGGGAAATGGGAAAATTAGGGTGGGGAAAATTTAAAAAAGGTTTGAAGAGGTCAAGTGATATAACGTGACATTAAAAAACCGAAAAATACAAAAGTCAACGTCGAAAACCGGCATAAGGTAGCTGTCAACAACAAAATGCTGGTAAAAGTAAGGTAGTTTGGGCCAACAATTTTTTTATAAGGTAGTTTGTCGCAAAAACATGAGAGTTAAAGGTAGTTTGGGACAAAACATCCTAGTTATAAAAAGTTGATAGAAAATATTTATTGAAAAAAATCCAACAATATTTTATATGATCATTTTTTTTTTATATATTAGTAAAAAAAATACGTTCAAAGTGAGGTGTGTGAAATAGTGCAAAAGTCAAAGTGTTGCACTCAACAAAAACAGAGGAAATAATTATTATGTCATAATAAATTTTGAGGATAGTATTTATGTTATGGGTAATATTTATGTTATTAATCATCAAAATTTTTGTCAAATAAGTTCCAACCAGGTCTAATAAGTTTCAACCAGGTCTAATAAGTTACAATCAGGTCAATAAGTTCTAATCAAGTCTAATAAGTTTCAATCAGGTCTAATAAGTTGAATCAGGTAGATTCAATAAGTTGAATGAGGTCTAATCAAATCAGTTAGATCCTCTCAAAAAAAAAAAAAAAATCAAATCAGTTAGATTTAGTTCAATTTAAAGTTTTTCAGGTAGAGAGAAAGCACCCTTCATGAGTACCCTGTGGCCTTTCTAATGAGAGTCCAATAATCCATAGAGTGAACTCTTTCCATGTGTTTACTGTTTAACCATTCTTTAAAAAATACGAAGGCAGTTTAATCAGACTGGTAAATCCGTTAGTCGGACTTCTCTTTTTTGAGACGGTGGTAGGGCGTGAAGTATCGCCGGAAAAATGAGACGGAGACCCGGAATTGGCGGTTTACAGACAGCCGCTGCTGCTAGGGTAAGTTCATCATCTTCATCTTCCGAAATTTCTCCTATTTTGTTCGTTTGATTTTCACTTTTCGCCCAAAAATTGAACTATAAATTGGAATTAATATGACAGAATCAATATCGATTACTCGGGGAAAATGTGGCGAAATTGAGAACTGATCTTATGAAGGAGCAGTTGGACACTTTTCGTTCTCAGCTTGAAGATTTCGCCCGCAAACATAAGGTCTTCTTTTTACTCTGATGTTGTTGTTATTTTAGCTTAATTATTGTCGGAGCTTGTTAGAATTAAAAAGTAGCTTTTGATCTTATTGGTATGGTAATATGAGGTAATACTGAGTTGAGACTTTATGAGTTGTAATTAAACTTGATGAAGGGCATAGAGGTGATTCTATGTTGCCCGGACCTTTGTCGATGTGGGTTGGGAAGCTGCTTTGTGTGCTGGAGACAAGGCCACAGACCTCCTTTTACTTTCGCTGTTTTGTTCGCTTGTAGGCATAACTTTCTTTGAATCTCCTTGTTGATGAATTGTATGAGAATGAGAAGCCTATAGGTTTAGTTCACTCAAAGTATGGATTTAGAATTGAACACATTACTCAAAGGGGGAGGTATGGGATTTCGATCATGGGGGTGGTGGGTATGTGATTCATGAGGTTTGGGTGGGGGGAGGGGGAGAAACATGTGGGTAATTGCCTTTTCAAGATACTTCAACCAAACAACTTTTCCATTTTCAACAGTAACCGCATTTATTGTATTCGCGAGCCTCTAATCAAACACCTTGTGAACCAGTACAAATTGGCGACTTGGCTTAATACTGCGATGATCTTGTAATGTCCTTTTTCTTTGCTCTGCAGAATGATATTCGGAAGAACCCTACATTTAGAGCTCAATTCCATGAGATGTGCTCAAAAGTAGGGGTGGACCCTCTTGCCTCAAATAAGGGTTTCTGGGCAGAGCTTCTAGGGATTGGTGATTTTTACTATGAACTTGGTGAGTTTCATGCTATCCTAGCGTCGTTCTGGAATTCACTTGTCCATCTCTCCTAATTGCATATCATTCATTGCGGCTTTGTTATTGATTTTGTCATATGATTGTAGCTGCTGTTGCTTTTGGTGTGATATGTTTGACTCGTGCCTTTCTCTAATATGTCTTCTTGTTGCCTAGAAAGGGGTGCAAATTGTTGAAATATGTTTGGCCACAAGACTGCTCAATGGAGGCTTGATAAACTTGCAGGAGTTGTTAAGCTTGCTACGTGAGAAACGGAAAAATGCTCGTGAACCTGTATCAGAGGATGACTGTTTACGTGCTATAAGTAAGCTGAAGGTATTCTGAATTTTTTTATATCACTGGAATTTGTCTTCTCTTTCAATGGTCAAAACAAAGTAAATAAACACATACATATATACATGTTCACTAGATACTGTGCAGCTAGTGCACATGGTTCTGAATGTACGCTTCAACGTACTTGCCTCTGTTGTCTTGGATATACATTCACATTGTTATGGGGAATGTTCTAAGTTGCTACCTGATGCATCATTTGCAACTGATGCATGGACTTTTTAGTGAACTTTGTCATTGTTTAAAGTAATTATCCATTTTGCCTGATATGTGCTTTATGGTCATGACAACTAGTTGCAATGACCTTGATTACCTACTTTCGAGCGTAGCGAGGGTAATTGCAGTAGTCTTACATCTTTGTCATACACATTTTCAGGCTTTAGGGAGTGGGTTTGAGGTGATCTCTGTTGGTAAGAAGAAGCTTATACGGTCCGTTCCAACTGAGTTGAACAAGGATCACAATGAAATCTTGGAGCTAGCCCAGGTGTGTTATATCTCCCTTCAATTACAGTATGTATGGTGGCATTATTTAGTCTACAGTCTACACATATTCTTGTACATTTGTCTTATAGTGTTATGAAGTGGATACAGTTCTCTCAGTCTACTTGTCGGGGATTAGAGGACTATATACTTGCTTGAGAGTGTACTCTTACACTATGCTTAATTGTTTTATGTATGTGAAAGTGTCTGCATGCTCTAGTCTATTTTTGTTGTGATTAAATTTGCATGAGAGTATGATTGATGTTTATATTGCCCGTTGATGCCTTGATGATCACCCTTAAGGACGTACGCTAGAATGTGGTAACTCCAGCTAATAAACATACTGAGAAGCCTGAAGTGAACAATGAGGAGAATTTAAAAAAAGTTTGATTTAACTGCTGTAATCATGAAGAACATGGGCAAAGAGTGTAACCACTCCCTTTATTTAAGGAGATAGAATGGGTTCTTGGATTGGTTTTAATATGGGTGGCGTTGAGGAGAGGAAGGACAGTGATAGGTCTCTCCCCCCCAATCTGGGGGGCTCTTGGAGGGCTCTCATGGGTTTTCCTGGAGAGGCCCATTGGAGAGTCTCTTCCCCAAGAACCCCAATACATCTACAGCGAACCTTCTCCATACCCTGGCACGTATCTAGGCTCTTCAAGTTTTAGGGACCACAAATAGGCAACAGATATATTGGAGAGTCTTTGCATTGGTGGGTTCTTTTTCTCAATACCAAGTAACATGTTCTGAGATAGGTATTCAGCACATATAGAGGTTTATTACCATATTGTTACCAAATACATCTATACTGCCTTTGCCATTGCTAGTGTATATTGGCTTTATATGAAAGCTTTTGTACGTCGATTTTCTAATGATTCATTATATAATAGTAGTATCCCAGCACCATAAGATAGTTTTTCGCTAATATTTTGGCGTGCCTATCAGAATCTTGATTATAAAATGTCGTGGTCAAGAAGGACTCTCTTTCTTTTCCCATTTACAGATCTTGTGGCCCAGTCTCTGTTGTTATCTGCTATATTAGGGTTTAATCCATCCTCGTCATCAATCATGATTCTCTAGAGACGAGAATTTGACTTCCATCAAAATCTTGTTCTCGCTATTTGTTTGTTAATTTGATCGGATCTGAACTTTTCTTTATTCAAGAATGCTGTTGATCAGACTAGAATAATGGTATGGATAACAGTTGCTTCTTCTGTAGCTGGAGCTCTTTGGGTAGAGTGATTTTGAAGTCAGGAGTAATATAGAGTTTATTGTTGGATACCAAAAAAGGCTCCTTCCCAAATTTTTGGTTAGGAAGACCTGGAATTTGATTTTGATATCATTAGTAGGGGGCTTTCCAAGCTCGGAGCAGCAGGCATCACTAGAACTCAATTTTTAATCTTTGGCATGGTATTTTACCCTGCCTCATTCACTTGTCTTCTTTCTGTATGGGGAAGATTGTGTTTCTTACTGATCTGTCTTTTTTGGCCTCCTCTGCTGCCTTTGTTAAGGTGGATGGTTGTAGCATTGTAAGCCTTTCTGTTGGAGAGGTCTAGAATGACAAGTCTGAAAATATACTTAAAGGTAAAATCTCCAAAGTATATTCGTGTCTTTTCTGTCAAGCTGCGGTGATGGACCACAAATTTGTGGAGTTTGAGAGGGCTTGAATACCATATATTCTTTATCGTTCACTTTCATGGCTGTGGAGGTTCATATGTGCTGTACTTTTCATATTCATGTGCTTACTACTTTCCTAGGTTAATAATTATTCTGTCATATTTGTTCATAATATCGTATAAAAATTTCCTTGTGAGTTCCGAGTTGGAGGCTTGGACCTTACAATAAACAATTAATTACATCATAATTCATATCCCATAAATAACAGGACAGTGTTTATATATCTGTTTTCATATTTAACAAATAATGAGCACATTGTGATATAGTGCTTCTGCTTCATGATAGCTGATGCAAGGCTTACTATAATGTAAAGTTGTGAAACTGAGATAGCTTTACCTGTGCTTGTCCTGTGAAATTCTCTGCTCAATTAAAACTTGCTCGACATGACTTGTATTTGGCTTGAGAATGTTCTATCTGATGACTGATTTTTAATATCAATCTGTATTGTATTCAACTTGTAGGCTCAAGGCTTTGTGACCGTTGAAGAGGTAGAAAGACGACTCTCTTGGTCAGCAGGGCGTGCAATTGATGCTTTTGATACTTTGTTAGAGGCAAGAATTTCTTTGTTGCCTTATAATCTTATTTTTTTTTTCACCTAAACTAGAAACTTTCAACTGGCACTCAAGAAAAATCTATTTGTGGATGCAGGAAGGTCTTGCAATGATCGATGATGGCCACAAAGATGGAAAACGGCGATACTGGTTTCCTTGCGTGTCTTCCATCTCTTCTATTGTGGGGGCTGATTCTATTGAAATTTGATTCTGAGATCTTATTTTCTCTTTTGTGGTTTTTACTCTGGAAGACAGAAGATGGTAAAATTGTATTACTACAACCAAAAGATAAGGGAGAACAGATTCATGGAGATTGTTGTAAAATTTGTAAGCCTGACTGAGTTAATACAAAATGTACGCATTTTTCTCAAGTTCATTTCTTTTACTTCTTTTTTAAATTGTAAGCATTGGACATAATAAAGATTTATCAATTTCTGCCAGTCTACCTGACATCTCCATCAAACTAGGTCTAAATTGAATTAGCTCTACAGACTAAAGCCAATTAGTTTCATGAACCAAATGCAATTGAGCTTTATCAACTTTTGTGATCAATCATACACCTTTGTAATTGTAGTTGCTTAATGGTCAAACTAGCACGAGAGGATCTGTATAAACTTGTACCAGTTGATAATTTGTCTCTCCTTCCTACCTAATGCTTTAAAGGCAAGCAAGGCCTTCAACTTCAACATGCGAGGCTGGGTATCTTGCAAGAAATTTCCTTCCTGGTTTGGGAATGTTACAATATTGTCCTTTGGCTAAACAAAAACTGCATATATTGAGAGTTGAGATAAATCCAACATATCTCAATTTTTCTATATATTATTAGTAAAAAAACAATTATTGACCATTTTTTTATAGCAATTATAATTTGTAAAAAAACAATTATTGAACATTTTAAATATGTCTATGTTTAACTTTCAAGAAAAAGGTAAAAGGAAGGATATAATGTCACATTATCTCTTAGAATTAGGTTGTGGATGTAGTCTATTAGATAGTGATGTAATGAATAATAGAAGTAGTTTTAGCCATACAGTTTAAATTAAAGTATTTTTTATATATATTTTCTGATGCCACATGGCTCACATCATCTTTCCAACAACAATATAATATGGTTAGAAAAAGAGGATATGATGTTAATTGTTAAATGCATAATCGAACAAGTTTCATATGGGATATCGAAAAATAATTATATAAAATAAAAATGACAACAATTATCATATTAGCATATGTACCTATTACAAGACGGATTTTTATCAATTACGACTTGTAGATTACAACTACTGAATCCAAGTTTGCTTGGTGCAGGTGGTGGGAAACTCACCTTGTAACTTTAAGGTCATAAGTTCGAACCCCACTTCATACTTGTGCTTTGGAGTAGGGTTTGCCTTATATCCCCCAACTATCAAGCGTTGGCCTGTGTAGCTGGGCTGACTGACCTGCAAGAGGTGGGTTCCCGGGTGGGGGGTCCCAAAAAAAAAAGATTAAAACTACTCTGAAGTACTAACCTTGTGCGAGCAAACTGGTGCTTTTAAGTTTAAGTATTCGAGTTACATTAACGACAATTTTTTTAATCATACTATTTAATCTCTATTATATATGGGAACTCCCGACCTTTTGGTGCCTACCCTCTTTACCCAAAATACCCCTAATAACCAAATAAAATTACTAATTGTATTCTCTCATTTTTTTTCTAAGAAAAAGGAAAAGAAGGATCCCTACAACGGTAAAGCAGTTACATCTGCATCAGTAAAAATAAAAAATAGAACAATATAATTAAATGACGATTAAATTAAAAACTTTCACAAAATTACTTATACGCGATGTTATACACGCATCGCGTGCAAAAGATACTAGTATTATCATTAATCCATTACTATTTGGTAAAATTACGATCCTACTCCAATCTAAGATAGGATCCCATCCTAACAACCTTTGATGATTTTACTTCTTTCCATTTCTCTCATAAATACAACCCCTACCGACTTAAACAAACTTGACTCTTGATTCTTCCCCTATCCCTACCCTCTAATCCCCTCAACAAACCCTTTTTTTTGGCCTTTTCAAATCTTAATCAATCATCTATTTGTACATTAAAGTAAGGCAAAAAAAATAAAATCGATGGAAAGATGATAATAATTGTAGAATATTCTGATTAACCCACAAAGTCCACAGCTGTCTATGAATTTACATCAACATCAACAAAGATCAGCTTAAATATTTGAACCAGCCAACACACCTTAATTTTGATCTCTCCACTAATCAAATCTCTCTCCTCTTTTTCTTGCAACGTGGGAAGTACCCATTGGTGGGGCCACTTCTCTCTCTTTCTCTTTCTTCATCCTCATCATCTTTACTCTTTTTTCTGGGTTGGTTTGTTTGTGTTCATGCAATAATAATGGCGTTTAACTTATTGGGTTCAATTGGATTCCCAAAGCCTGAGTTAGTGTTGAGTTGGTGGGATGAAATCAACGAGTCAACTCAGTGGCAAGATGGCATATTCTTCACCCTTTGTGCTATCTATGCACTTGTTTCTGCTGTTGCTCTTGTAATTCTTCTTATCTTTCCTTTTGTTTTCTTTGTTGAAATTTCTGGCTTTTGTACTTATTTTAGTGATTTTCTTTATGATTGAGGAATAAAGGTTGAAACTTTCAGTAGTTTTTTGTTTTTTCACTTTTGATAATGATTATATTAACTTCTTTCTATTGATGTTGTTGGACCCACTAAAGGAATAAGAAGATTAAGCATAATTGTGAAGTAATTTGTTATTGATTGTTTTAATTCAATCTTTTGATGTTCATTGAATTTTGGGTTTTTTTTAGAGTTTTGGTGATTAACATGTTGAAAAGATTGGATTTTTTGAATTTTGGTTCAATTGAGTTGGATGTGGTTTTGGTTTGATTTGAGTTTGAGCAGCTAACTTTAATGCTTTGAGCTTCATTGAGTTTGGTTTATTTAGTTGATTAGATTGATAAAAAGGTTGAATTTTTCATATATGGGTTTGATTGAATTTGATGATGGGCAGATTCAACTTATAAGGATTGAATTGAGAGTTCCTGAATATGGTTGGACAACGCAGAAGGTTTTTCACTTGATGAACTTTATTGTTAATGGAGGTGATTCAGAACTGCCTCTTTTGCTGAATTGTAGTTTCTCTTGCTTTTAGTTTTGATCTTTATAAATATTTACTTGGTGATAAGATTGGGGATTTGTGTGTTGCAGTACGTGCGGCTATTTTCGGATTTCACATGTTTGTATTTGCTGTAAAGCCCAAGGTGAGCTTTCTTTTTTGGTTGAACTCAGTCATGAAGCTATAATTGAGCCTTTATGATTTTATCTTCTGATTTCTAATAGCTGCTTGATCGAAGACCATATAATATAACGATTTTAATAGCTGCCGGAGTAATGTATGCCATTATGTGCACAGCAAAATGCTTCAAGTAGTTCATAACGACGAGAATAATCGAACTTTGTGTGTAATGTAGCTGTATATGCATTAATCTGAGATTAAGTATGTCTAAAGCTCATACCAGCGACAGCTTTGAATCGAGGTTTTTTTTGCCTTTATCAACTAGAGTATTACAAACATTGTCATCATCCTCAAGTCAAGAGAATAGATAGGCTTAAGCATGTTGCCTAGAAATCGGCAGTGCTTTTAAGATATGTTGCAAAAAAATTGTATATGGAAATTTGTGATGCTTGGTGTTCTCTGAAGCTTTACTTTTAACCCTGATGTTTATTTTAGTTGTTGGGTGTTGGTTTAGTTTAGTAAAAGTTGCAGGCATGGTATTTCTTATAAGCAGCACTGTGGTTTGTTGTTAATGGTTTTATGCTATGCTTACTCATTCAGGTCTTGATGTTGGTGTTATTGGACTTCCCTGGGCTGTTATTTTTTACAACATACACTCTGTTGGTTCTTTTCTGGGCTGAGATATATTATCAGGCAAGTGTGGAACTTTTCTGAAACTATTCTCTGGTTCATATGATTCATAAAGGGGCAGTGTTTCTAATGATTTAATATAATCTTGAACCACAGTGCTTATATGTGCTGCCTGATGTTGAATTTGTATCATTAACAGGCTAGAAGTCTCCCGACAGATAAGCTCAGGAGCTGGTATATTGCAGTTAATTGCATAATCTACGCTATACAGGTCAGTTTTCTTTTAATTCTCGTGGAAGAGGGGGAAGATCCCTGGGCGGAGGGTATTTTTTTTTTTGGGGGGGTGTTGGGGAGTGTTAATGGCATAATTTGATACTTTTGCATGAAAATCAGTCTAAAAACTAGTTTGTATATGAATACTTCTCCCGTTCCATTTAACCTAGTACTTAACCTATACCAGTATACTCTCTAGGTGTACAATAAGAATGCATAGAACTAGTCAATGCTTCTAGAACAGGTCAGTTTTCTTTTAATTCTCGTGGAAGAGGGGGAAGATCCCTGGGCGGAGGGTTTTTTTTTTTTTGGGGGGGTGTTGGGGAGAGTTAATGGCATAATTTGATACTTTTGCATGAAAATCAGTCTAAAAACTAGTTTGTATATGAATACTTCTCCCGTTCCATTTAACCTAATACTTAACCTATACCAGTATACTCTCTAGGTGTACAATAAGAATGCATAGAACTAGTCAATGCTTCTAGAAGTACTACAATAAAATTAGAGCTTTAACTTGTAAAGCTTTCATACGTCAACAGAAAGAGGATGCCTTTGATTGTATCATGCCCCAGCTTTCTCTGGTTAACTGTCTTGTAGAATATCAATGCAATACTACATTTATTATTTAAGCAGTCAAACATGTCACTCTAGAGTGTGTATTAACTAAGAGCAAGTAACATGATTTCTGAGATGAGAAGGATTCCCTGTCATCTAGTCGTACCGCCTAAAAAACTAAAATAAAGAAGGCTTGCAACAAATACACCTCGTCCACCCATTTTGAGGACCTACGACAGACGTGGCAGGAGGAGTACTGGAGCAGACGTGGCAAGAGGTGAAAGGAGCAACGGTCACCTGCAAATATCAGAAGGGGCAGGGAATAATCAAGGGAGGTCAGGGGATATTCTGCAGTCACAAAATTAGGTGAGCTGGCTGGTGAGGTGTCACTAAGGGTAGAGAGAGAAAGCTGTAGCTGGCTATAAATAAGAAGAGGTAAGAAGGGTTAAGGCATCCAGAAATTGAGTGAATGTTTAGTGTAATTTGGGAGAGATCTGGGCCTCTCGAAAGCCCTTACTTATCTTGTAACTTTTGTTTACCTTAATCAAATACCATCAGCTGAGTTGTGACGGATATTGCCTTGTTTTCTGTGTCATTATTCTGTTATTGTGGTGAGTTGAGTATTGCAGAATCTGGTTCGTTACAAGGCTATGATTATCTACCTTTATCTCCTCAGTAGAAGCCTCATCAGAGGCATTGGGCTAGTGTAGTGGGAATATTCTCCGAATTCTGTATGGGATTGATTGTTTTTAATTAACTAGCATTTTCCCTATTACATTGTTGTATTCATTAGAATCTTTAGTGACCGGACTTCTTAAAGAATTCATTTGCAGTCCAAGTGTGAAGTACAACTATAAGCAACATGGGTAAATTATCGGGTTGGACATGGTAAATAGATACGCTGAGCTTAATGCGTAATGTGGGGGGTTAAGGAATGCTAAGCAAGCCATCCGCATCAATCTGTGATGAGTAGTCTGGGCCTCTGGGGGGGAAGGAGTTGTAAGTGTGTAATAGTTTAGTGTTTGATCAAAACTATTTACAAAATATGCCTTGCAATATATCTTTCCTGTAACGCACTGAATAAATCTGGCATGACAGGCTTTGATCTGGATATTCCTATGGATTCATGACAACAGCTCTCTTGATAACATTGGACAAATATTTATAGCAGGTCTGTTAACAAAACATATAATATTTGTTAGCCCCTGTGATGGATATCATAACATATTTTTTTCTTTTCTTTTGCAGTGACATCTATTATTGCAGCGTCAGGTTTTTTGGTTTATGGCGGAAGGTAACCCATTCTTGATTTTCATTATTATGTATGTGCTCAGGCAATTTTAATCTAATGCTCAAGTATCTAGCAGTTCCGAGAGACAATATCATTCTTGTTGTTCGGTTTATAGGTTATTTTTCATGTTGCGGCGCTTCCCAATTGAATCAAAGGGGAGAAGAAAAAAACTTCATGAGGTTTGTCCTATTCTGATGACTACTTTAATTAAATTGTTCACACCATGATGGTCATTGCACCTTGGCCTAGTTAGGCTAGTTTCCATAGGATTTTCTGCTATGTATGAGGGGAGATCTATAGAGAGACATCCTTCCACTATTGATAGTTGAGATGTGTGTTTTGGTGCTCGAGGGTATATTTAGGTCATGAGCTAAGCACTAGTGTTGGTAATAAACAACCTTGCTAGTCCTGTACAATTGGTGCTGTATGTAGCCTTTCTATAAAACGACTCAAGATGTAAGGAAATTGTTCGCTTCTTCTTTGTAAATGAACATGGAAAGTGTCAAACCTGGTTCTTCTATCAATCTAAGCATGGAATTTCGTATTTCTTCCTATATCTAGGAGAGACTTTGAGTGTGGAATTTACTATGATTTGCATGTTCAGAACCTGTACATGGAGCTATATTTAGAGCAAGGCTTTTGATAGAAGAGTAAATATCCCAGCGCCTTGTGTCAAGAAATTTGATTTCAGGCTTTCTTTGTGTGAGATGCTCCTGCTCCTAGTAAAAGATTTTGGTAGAAGGCTTATGATGGAAGGCCTCTCTTCACATTGAGGATGGGGAACCATAGGACTATAGGAGGTTAAAAAAAGTTATAAAATGAAAGAATTAAGTTAGGTAATTTATGGTTTGATGTAGGAAAAACTCTACACACCAAACCATGTGGTGGTTAACAAGGGAGTGCAATGACATTAATACCCTTGCCCAAGTTTCTAATGGATGGAAAACATGTTTTTTCAGCCTTGTAAGAGCATCGTTATCTTTTCACGCCCTTGCTCTCCAGCAAATCGTTTAGCGTTTAGCTGGACTTTTAATGTAGTGCCAACTTTCTGACTCCAGTATATTGTTGCAGGTTGGATCAGTTACAGCAATTTGTTTTACTTGCTTTCTTATTCGCTGCTTCATGGTAAGCCTGGGTCTCGGCACTTGTATTGCATTATTGTTTTTAAGATATACTTTTATTTATGATATTTTGGGTTAAGTTTGATGAGATCGTAAGTCTGATGCTGTGTGCCTGTGTCCTTGTCTTCTGATTTTGCTTTTCACCTGTTTATCCACAAAATTCGATCCAATTTTTTCTTCTTTGAGCTTGTTAGACCTTGGTTATTGGGTGGATCAGGGTTGGCTGGTGCAGGTTGATAGCAGGTTGGGCCAATAGTGATCACTTTGTTAATGGGCCAAGCTGCAGCCCATGTGGGTAGCAGGTTGATAACGAGTGCTTTAATAGAGGAGCATTGTATAAAAGCTAAACCATATGTGGACTTTTTTTTTTTTTATCAAATCCAGTTTATTAATATTATCGGCCTACGATTTGGACCTATTGACCCTGTCTTATGGAAACCCTATCCAACAAAAGTCTCTTTAACTTGACCCCGTCCTTATGCTCAATGGGCTACCCCGTCGATTAACTAGGCCCATAAGTATAAATAATTAGATTTTCTTGTTGCTGTTGTTACTGTCACATGCTTTTTAATGCCTGCTAGACGCTGTTCTGATTACATAATATATGGTTACAGGTTGTATTATCTGCCTTTGATGCCGATGCATCTCTTGAAGTCTTGGATCACCCAATTCTGGATCTCATATACTACATGGTAATTACTTTAACGTCTATATCTATTATTCTAAAACACATTCGCTACATTTTAGACTAGTATCATAAGCCCACTTGTCTTGGAATGACAGGTTGTTGAGATACTGCCTTCTGTACTTGTCCTCTTTATCTTGCGAAAGCTTCCTCCGAAAAGAGTATCCGGTCAATATCATCCAATCCGGTGAGCTTGAATCATTAACATGACCGGTGATTACTTTTCCGAAGGTTGTCCTGAATCTAGGACCTGAGCTATCATCAGAATACACAATGTACTATTTGCTCTGCCTGTTGAAGGGTACCCCTCTTGCTTGTTCCTCTCGTGTGCATGCATCTTTTTAGCAGTTTCGTGTGTAATATTGGTTAGACCTAGCTCAGATTTCTCTGTTATAATCAGGGGCGTGATGATACTTCATTTCATTGTATTAGTAGATTATGAGGGATCACCAAATTGTAAAAAGCTCCATCCAATTTTGATTCAGAGATTCGGGTCTTATACTTGTTCCTCTGCTGAATTTCGTAGAATATGACAAGGATCTGGGCTACACATAATTGGGAAGCAGAGTTTGGCAATTTATATGTTCATAGGAGCTTTCATCTGAAAAACCAATTAGCAATTGTAGAAGTAACCTCTCAAGTTAATAAAATGGTTGTTTTAACTGATCTATTTAGTGTGGGACTGTTCGTATATGTACAACATGTGATTTAACATTGTTGGAATCTTCATCTTCAACGCTCAGATGTACACAGGCATCCGCAGCTTGAATCTTGGATTTTATGGTTTCATAATTTAACTACAGGGTTCTTAAACTAATGGCCAACCTTTAAGCAAGAAGTGTGAATATTATATATATATATCTATATGAATATATTAAAAGACGTTTCTAAACAATGAACTGTGTTACGTGTGTGGTCTTTCCTAAGTGAGTTTTAGTTAAATGTAATCCATATACAACAAAAAAATTAGAAATTGCATAGTATAGGTTTTGATCTCATGACCTCAAGTTCATATACTAAAGTTTTAACCACTAGACCAAGTTGTATTTAGTGTTATCATATCAAGGTACAATATTAATAAATGAAATTTTTTCTTACCCGGGGCATAGCCTGGGCCTAATAACTAGTTTATGTTCAAAAACTGGTTGAGGATTGTGAGAAACTTGATTCTGCATTTTCTATTATGCTGCATCTTGTTGTCTTCCTAAACCAACTAGCGGCTAGCCTTATGACCTGTGTCATACTCGGGTGAAACTTTGTTATATAAAAAATACATTGTAAGAAATTATCTACTTCCTCTATTTTTTAAATTATAAGACATGTAGATCACTTTTACGCATATTAGGAATGCCTAATTTGAAACGAAGGGAGTAAGTGGTATATAGAAGAAATTTGTTTTTGGAAATGGCAAAACTGTGATGACCAAATTAAAGGAGAGGAAATATTATATTTTTTAATAATTTAAGAATTAAAGTTAAACAGTTATTAAGTTCCGGGGTTAGCAATCTGATGATGAGGAATTGACGATTAATACAGTTTTTATTTTAATGACCTTAAAAAAAAGTACAAACTTACATATACTAGAGCATTTTTGTGTTTTGTTTTTTCATTTGGGGTGTCAACTAGCACGCCTTCTCTTCATATAGGTTCCTTATTGACCAAGTACATATTATTATTTCACAGAGCAGCAACAATTATAAATACCGATCATTACAATATGGTCTTATACATAATATTCTGATCCCTGGATATTATATTTTACTTTGCGGCCAGCACTGCATGAATTGGCATTACATGCATGATTTGTTAAACTCGGTGGTGTAACACCTGAATGACTCGGTGGCTTAGCAACAGGAGATGGTGCTTCTCCGGTTGAGGGTGGCTGAGCAACTGGAGATGGCGGCGCTGTTTCGGTCGAAGGCGGTTGAGCTGCAGGAGATGGAACTTTTCCGGGTAAAGATGGCTGAGGAGGACAAGTTCCCCCGTCGCAACCCACATAAATTTTATGAGCCAACGTTGTACCTGTGTTTGTTTTCAAGAAACCCCAAAAGAAGTTGGACAAAATTGTTTTAGTAACGAGTACCAATCTTATTGAAAAAAAATAGGAAAATTTTCAGTGGTAGCCACAAGGTTTGGCTTTTTATCAATGGTAGCCTAAAAAAAAATTTGTTATCAGAAATAGCACTCAACTTTTGCAACACTTGACAACATAACCTTAATAATGATTAAATGTTAACTTTACTTATTTTTTTGTTAAGTTTAGGGTTTTAGCTAACTTGAGTTATTTAAACCAAAATTACTAACTAACCGTAAAAAATACACACTACCCCCCAAAAAAAAAAAAAAACACTAACCCCTCATATTTCATTACTCTTTTGTCGATCCTTTCCTTCTCCATGGCTTCTCCACTACATCATCACACTTCAAACATAAAAATGCATGCTTTTTAATTCTAAATGGAAGTACTAGTCTTGTAGTTTAAGAATTTCGCATCAATCTGGGTTGAAATTGCTTTTGAAATTTTTGAATTTTTGGTAGAGCAACTGTTGCTTTATTTCGACTGGTTTTTTTGATTTTTTGCGCACGAATTTTAGAATTTTGGCTCACAAATTGAAGTGCTTGCTTCTGTACACAGGTATCAGTGTGTAGGGCTGGCAATCAGGTCGGATCGGGTCATTTTCGGGTTGACATGTGTACATAAATGGGTCAAAAGCACCAAACCTGAACCCGACCTGTTTACATAAACGGGTCAGAATTTCAAACCTGAACTGTTTGTAAACGGGTTGACCCGAACCCGACCCATTTAACCCGATTAATTTTAGAAGTTTGTTTCGGGTTCAGGTTGACCCATTTACTTAAACAGGTCAAAAATTCTCAACCGAACCCGATTATTTCAGGTCAGTTCGGGTCGGCTTATTAGGTTGGGTCATCTTTTGCCAGCCCTAGGTATCACCATTTACTTTGACATATTTTTTTTATTATTTTTGGGACAACAAGGGTTGATTCATGTTGATCGTTATGTGCTCTGTTGTAAGGGTTTTTTTATTCTTCTTTTTGGTTTTTAATTTATTCTTAATTTTTAATGTTAATTTTTGTTGGCAAAATTTGAATTGCATAGGATATGTGTTTTACAGAAGTGATTTTATTAAGTTGGTGTGTGAAGTTGTGATTTGTTGCTTGTGTTAAAGATGCAGTTAAGGGTGATATAATTGTTCTGAAATTTCAATATATGGGTCAAGATGTTGATATTATAGTCGATGACATTGATAAAGTCATGCTAACTGACTAAATCATAGAGTATTGGGATAAAGCCGAAGAACAAAAAATAGATGTTGAAGTCTTATGTGTTTTGATAAATTAAGCTACATGGAGGGAAAAGCTTAAGTTAGGGTAGGTTAGTAATTGCACCCACAAATCCTAAAATTAGCAGAAAAATAAGTAAAGTTAACATTTAATCATCATTAAGGTTATGTTGTTAAGTGTTGCAAAAGTTGAGTGCTATTTCTGAAAATAAAATTTTCTTTTGGCTACCATCGATAAAAAGCCAAACCTTATGGCTACCATTGAGAATTTCCCAAAAAAATATAAAACCGTCTGAAATTAATAGTCATTTGAAATTATAATAGTGAGAGATTATAGTTAGATCAATAATTTTGAAAAGAGTACAATAAAATGATAAATTGATAGACCCTCAATAGAAGGTTATAGAAACAATAATGATATGAGGATATGTCGAAAGTGTTAGACCTTACCAACGATCATAGTTTTCCTCTGCCATAGAAGAATTTTTATATGTATTTGTTAGTTTTACTTCTATTAGATATCGTATGACATTAAAAATCAACGAATAGTTACTTTTAATTTCAATTTTTGTGTAGGTAGTTGTATTTGACAAAGATACCCTAACATGAAAGTCATTGAAAATTTCGAACTAGTACAATCTATTGACTTAATGTGTATGGAAATTTTTATTGGTTAAAGTTTATTATTTGTTTACCACAAAACTTGAATGGCTATTACTTATAGAGGGAGGAAGTAATATTTTAAAGGAGAAAATCTTAGTCACAAACAATGGGAGGTCTATCTTTAGACTCTATTAAAACATTTTTGTTTTTTGACAATGGGGAAAGATTACATTATATTAAAAGTGAATTCTGAACAAGTTTAAGCATATAAATTTGACAGGATGTTGATTGTACGAAATAAACAATTATGGGAACCAATACAAAGGTTTAATGGTTTTTTTTAAAGATAAGATGAAAAGGACTCATTTGAGGGGAATAAAGGTAAATCTTCAAATGAGTCCCATGAGGTTTGATCTCTAGACCTCAGGGATATGAGGTGGGAAGCGATGCCACTACTCCACCACATCGACCTCATACAAAGGTTTAAAGGTACTACTACCAAAATCTTCGAATATTTCATTGTACACAAATATACAATGTAGTATAATATTGATACAAATTTTATAGTATATCTTAATATTTCATTGTGCTACTACCAAAATCTTCGAAAAGAATACCAATGTAGATGAGAACCAAATTTGGACCTACTCCATCTGTTTTTTTTTAATTTACTCACTTCACTTTGGGGGAGAAACAAGGAGGAAGTACAAAAGTATGAGAGAAAAATTGAAAAGGTGGAGAGAGAAGCTGAAAAGTGAGAGAGAGAAACTAATAAGAGCAACTCCAGTGGATGGGGAGAGGTCCCACCTTGTAATTTGTTAAAAGTTGGAGCTACTTGCTTTGTCATTGGAGTGGAAAAGAGGTTGTAGCTTGGCAAAACCAAGTAGTTCCATAAAGCAAGTAGTTCCACAAAGCAAGTAGCTTTGTTTAACTTATTGTGGGCCCTACTTGTACTTTTTGTCATTGGAGTGGAAAAAAGGTTGTAGCTTTCAATTGGGAGAGGTTGTAGCTTGGAAATGTTGTAACTTGGAAATCTGATGTGGCACACGAAACTACAAGTGATTGTAGTTTGCCATTGTAGTTGCTCTAAGTGGGTTAAAATATTAAAACGTGGATGACATGGGTGGAAAAAGAGAAGAAATTAGATGTGACATGTTTTTAAAAAATGAAAAAAGCAACGGTGTGGAGATTAAAAAGAAACGGACCAAAAAAGAAAGTATGTAGATTAAAAAGAAACGGATAGAGTATAAAGTAGTAGTATATGAAGTAGTTGGTACTAGGAATGGCAACGGGTCGGACTTGGACCGGATTATGCATAATCCGACTCCGACCCTACAAGAAGTCGGATTTTAAATCTGACTCCGACTCCGACTCCGACATCCGACTCCGATAATCCGAATCCGATCCGACTTAAAATCCGGACATCCGACTCCGATCCGACTCCGATCCGACTCCGACATCCGACTCCGATAATCCGAACATCCGACTTTTTTTTTTGCACGATTTTATATTGTAAAAAAAAACTTGTATAATACAAAAAATCTAAGCAATAATTTAAGTTTAACTAAGCACATAAAATCAAATAAGCAAATACATGATTAAAAACAAAAGTCCATAAAACATAAAGTTCTCAACTTCATCCAAATCAACCTAAGGTTCATACAACAATAAGAATCTTCTTCGCATGGAAACTAATCAATTAATGCCATTAACATTTTTCTTCAACCTTCCATGGAAACTAAACACCTTCATCCAAGTCTTCACCTTCAACTTTAGTCAACCATGGCGCCTTTGGTTAAAAGTTGGGATTATTAAGAATGAAAAGTTTAATAACAAATTGAGCATATATAGATTAGATCTTGTCTAATAAAAGTATACAATTATTGTTGTACACACATAACTACACTATATATTATATTAGAGTTTTATACTAGATTTAACTATTTACATAGGTCATAACTCATAAGGTTTATAGGGTATTACCGTATTAGACTATTAGGATGGCCCATCATCGAATTGAGTATATATAGGTTAGATCTTGTCTAATAAAAGTATACAATATTTTTAAATGATATCATAATTCATAAGCATATGTATTATAAGTTTGATAAGAGTGTCAACTGTCATATGACAGTATGACACATACATACTACATTGGAGAGTGTCGTGTCATGTGCCACCAACCCATCTTTCCTTTGATAGAAACGTCTTTGAATATAAACTAAGACCAATTGCTTTGAAAGTTAAAATCAAAGTTAGAGTATACATATGTAATACATTAATATATAAAAAATAAGACTAATTGCCTCAAAGTCGGAGTCGGAGTCGGATGTCGAGTCGGATTATGTCGGAGTCGGAGTCGGAGTCGGACATCCGTCGGAGTCGGATCGGAGGTGTCGGATTTTTTATGAGATCCGACTCCGACCCTACTCCGACTCGGAGTCGGATTTTTTAAACGGAGTCGGATGCGGATATTTTTTTTCTCGGAGTCGGCTCGGATTTTTTCTCGGACTCGAAGTCGGACTAGGGTCGGATCCGGACTGGATTGCCATCCTTAGTTGGTACTAAACAATGTTTTCAGAATACTTCTAATTGTACCCCAAAAGTATTTAGCTAGTACCAACTAGGCAACTACCAACTAAAGTTGTAAGAGTCTAAGTTAGACTCCTAAGATTAGTGATTCAGTAATCTTCATGTTTAAGGATAAAGGGATGAATTAATAATAAAGCATATGCATAATTAGTACTCCCTCTGTCCCAAAATATAGTTCCCATTTTTTTTTTGGGTGTCCCAAAATATAGTTCCCATTTCCATATTTAGTTCCACATTTTTCCGTAATTTGTCTAGAAAAACCGTGTCCCATCATTTATTTGCTTCTTGAATTTTGTTTTTTGCTTTGTTTATTCAACCCAAGTGTTATAATTAATGCTCTTTCACCAATTATTCTCCATTCTCTCTCCTAAAATCATCTTTTCCCATACAACATTTATTTAAATAAACAAAAAATCTTTACTAACCCTCTTAGATTCTACTTGCATAAATTACCGTGAAAAAAGGGAAATGAAAACTATATTTTGAGACGGAGGGAGTAGTAGTCAAGAATTGATATAAAACATATTACCAGAAGAAGTTGTAAGGAGTAAGCTGAGCATTAGGATGGGGAGAAACGCCAATGTCTTCATTTTAGATCACCGTTAATTTTGAACAGTTTTTTATAGTTTGGTTTGTGTTTATCTATTGTTACGGTGTTACTCTGCGATTATGTGACGAAGATTGCTTGAACAACAATCTCTATTTATATTGAAGGTTTGGCTACTTGCTAACCAATGTCTTGCGCAACGTGACAAATTGAAGATCATTTTGGGGGTGAACACTAGTTAATGCAAAACCAATATCTGGTAGATCTTGATATTTAAAACTGTCAATAAACACACAGAATCTCATTAATTTGTGAACTTCCTATCTCTGGGGATATTGTGCAACTGCATGAAATCAAGGAAAAAGTGGTATTAGGAATCCCAACGTTTACATATCTTTCCAGAATAATTCCAACAATTGCTTATTCCAAAATAATCCCAAATTATCGGGGATATATATATATATATATATATATATATATATATATATATATATATATATATATATATATATATATATACATTTTTTAAAAAATTGGTAAGATAAATTACATTAAAGCTCTCTCACAAGGCACCTAAATACAATCTACCCTAAAGCCCCCAAACCCCCCAAATGAGAATCGAACCCACAACCTGCGGGTGGAAGATGAAAGGGCTTACCACCCTTCACTCCCTCATTCTCTCTCTCTCTATATATATATACATAACATATATGTACACGTATATATACATATATGTACACGTATATATGTATATATGTACACGTATATATGTATATATGTACGTATATATATATATATATATATGTACGTATATATATATATATGTACGTATATATATATATGTACGTATATATATATATATATATGTACGTATATATATATTTATACGTATATATATCATAAACTCAAAATATCTCTATTATATAAGTGAAGGGGGAGGAAGATCGTGTCCCCCTTACAAAAAGTCTGATATATCTTTAATGAATTTAAATTGCCATGTATATTGAATAATCTTTTCTTCTTCCTACTTATCATATACTCCATCCGTTTCATTTTAGTTTAATCACTTTACTTTGGGGGAGAACCAAGGAGAAAGTATAAAAGTATGAGAGATAAACTAAAGTGGAGAGAGAAATTGAAAAGTAAGAGAGAGAAATTAAAAAGTGGGTTAAAATATTAAAAAATGGATGACATGGGTGGAAAAAGAGGAGAAAGTAGATGTGACATGTTACTAAAAATAGAAAAAGCAACAGTGTGTAGATTAAAAAGAAACGGACCAAAAAGAAAAGTGTGTAGATTAAAAAGAAACGGAGGGATTATATTGAACAAGTTAACAATGAAATTGAATTTGAAATTTCAATTAAATATTAAATTAAGGAGAATAAATTCCTCTTCTTACATATGTGTGAAAAACTCAGACCAAAATTTAAATTAACAATATAACTTGATTGACACAATCAGATGAAAAAATAAAACTTGAATTTCATATTAATAATTATACCGATAATATTTTAAAACCTAAATGTTGATTATTATCCGGTAATCTAATCAAACTTTTCCACTTTTTAGTATTCAACGATTGAACCTTATACACAAATTCTTCCACTTTATTTGAGCACAAACTTTCTTTTGCTTTATATTTCTTTCTCTCAATATTATATTTGAACAATGATGAACAAATAACTTAAAAAACTAACGAAACATTGATTTAAGAAAAACATATTAAAAAAATTAAAAAAAATTAAAAATGTATGTTCAGATCAAATTTTTTGTAACGCTGATGAATAACTAATTGAGAAAAAAACGTTAATATGACACGCATACATAGCATGCAAAAAATGCTAGTGTTAACTAAAGAATAAAAACAACAATTTGGTTTATTTATAGAAGCTCCAACTAAAAAGTTAGGATTTTTTTGAAATAACCAAAAGTTGGATTTATTTTGAGAAGGTGAGTGAAAATTGAGATTATTAATATTAATTATTCTTAAACTAAAAGAGTGAATTATCATATTAGTAAATGAAACATAGTTATGTTTGTCACATTGATAATGACAATTTAATTTGTAAAAATGACAATATTAACAATTTACACATCACAAATTCTTAGGTGTAACTAGGGTTGTGCTAAGACCAGGGTCAGACTGGAATCTGGACCGGACCGTCCGATCCTCGGTCCACAGAAAATCCCAATTCATGTTACATCTTATGGTGTAACAATCCAATACATGTGACTGTCATTGTTACACCATACGTTTATTATCCAATAATGCGTTTATGGTTCATGTCATTATTTGTATAGTTCACGTCATTTTTGATGGAGTATGTGTCATTATGTACGTGTGAGGATTATGTTAATCCAATACGTTGTGGTGTAAAATATTACACCCAAGACGCGCTCTTTACACATATGCCTAAAAATTAATCAGAATTTTATCCTTATCATATGCCTAAAAAGTAATTACAATTTATCCAAGACGCACTCTTTACACATAACCTAATATGATAAGGATAATGTAAATAGTATAATATCCAAAATTATACAAAATATATCCTAAGAATATATAATAATTATATTTTCTCACACCGATATACGTTTGTGGTGAAGTCTATTCATCATATATACACCCGTGTGTACCATGTGCATGGTACACCCAAGACTAATTTTTGCTCATTTGCTCATTTTAAACTCTCATTTTTAGTACATTTTGCTCATTTGGATGATTTCAAATGAGCAATGAGCAAAAAAATAGACTTTGGTGTACCATGCTCACAGTACACCCGAGTGTATGATAAAACTTGTATTTGTGGTGGTATATAAAGAAAACTCGGTTCAAGGTTTAATTCAATCCCACTTATTATTATGTTCATGGACGAATCACGATTGATAGGTTTCTCAAGAGGAAATAGTGCCTCATTTATGTTCATGACCCACATCATTTACCATCACTAGAGTTCAATTAGAACCTCATTTTACGAATTTTATTTGGTAGTTTCATTGTGGAACCTCTACGTCTCCTCGATACATGATATAATTTGCCTAATTTCTTTAACATAACATCATTTGTAACATTACAACACACTAGAAAAATGATGAAGTGTTATTTGCGGATAAAGAAAGATGGTGCTTAATAAATGCTGCGTTTATGAACAAACAGAAGCATTTGATGAGTAGTAAAGAACTTTTTTTTTTTTACTAGTGTTACCTTTTGAAAATTTCTTTAAGAATATATCTTCCTATATTGAATTTCGGCCATTTTTCCACTAAAAATTCTACCGTTATGAGTTATGACTAGAGATGACGCTGTCTTCCTCTTCGAGTTAATCTCATATGGATGATTTATAACTAAAATTGAACCTCTTTCTTTGTCAATAATCAATGATCGACATATTGCATGCACATATCAAAATTGTTATAACATGTGAGATTTGTTAATTTTGTGAAGTAGGGTTTTTAATTTCTTAATTGGTTTCATGATATTAGGGTATATATATTTGTCCTTGTTATTTTGAAATTACGTCTGATTTTGACTAATACATGATGTTAATTGAATTCTTATTTGATCCATTTGTACTTTCTAATTGCGGAGAGTCACTATTTTAAATTGAATGACGGAAAAAAGATCGAAGGCAAGAAAACAAAATGGGCTCTTCAACTAAAAATCAATCAGATTTGTGCACAATAATGTTATGTTAACCTAATTTTTTTTAAAAAAAATCTAGAAGGTGGAGGAGGGTAGGGAAGACGGGGAGAAAGAAGGAGAGATGGAGGAGGATTGAGAATTGAATTTATGATTCAGGTTGCATCGCACATCGACTGTTACGAGATATGACATCTGGTTTATAAAGAAATGACTTCCACAATTATTGTATACTCGTATTGGTCGTAACAATGCTTCAATGTTCGGATGATGTGTAAAATCCAAAGAACCCAACATTTTCAACTTTTACACTATTCATGTACTTATTTTGACCAATCGAATAGCGGATGCACACCAATAACTGTAATACATATTCTATTCCTTCTAATTAGCGAAGAACAGTAAAAATGGGTAACAACAAAAATTATAAAGCATATTGCCTTAATCTGTTTTAGAAAGTAGCATAGTGACAATTTCAAAAAGAAAAAGAGGAAGCTAAAAAAGTTGATTGTGCATATCAACATATCTATATGCCAAATGAATTATCCTAATATTTACATACCACAACAACACATATTCATGTCAGGAACAACCATACACCCTCCAGCTTGACCATAAGTTGTGAGGCAATCAGAATTACAAATCTCATCGTCACAAGTATTCTCCGTCAACACACAAGGCGGTTCGCCTTCGCCGTCGTTGCCATCTGGTGCTAGTCCTGGAGCTCCAGTAGGTCCGTTTTGGGCTTCTATTGGTTCCCAAATGGGTAAGAAATCTGCGTAGGACTGAGCTAAAGTAGTGCCTGTAAATTTGATCATTTTCAGCCAAATTAACTTTTACATTATATAACAACATTTATATTATGATAGGTAACGAAAACACATGAATGACTATAATCGATGGGTAATTACCACAAAAACTAACAAGGAATGTCAACGTCAATACTAGAGGGATAATCTTCATTGTTGGAAGATATCAAATTTGAAGTTTTATCTAATCTTATTAGATTATATGCATGAAAAGGTTGCCTTCAAAAATCTTTATATATACTTGGATGCATTGCCAACTTTGCAACTTATTGTGCTCTTTGAAAACAAGAGGGAGATAAAATAGTAAATGTTGTTTTACCATTTATTGAGAGGTGTAGGAATTTGAGTTTATTATCCCCTCATATTTTAGAATGTAAAACGAAGTATGAATATGTAATACTAGTATATATGAAGGAAATTTGTACGAGAGGTGATTTAAGCTAAGGTATGGCATAATTTTATAGAGGTCGCAATCGTGGCATGATGTTTCGGTAATTAAAAAGGGTGGCTTCACTGGCTTTTGTATGACACAGAATTTAGTGAAAATGGAAATTTCTAGTTCCATATGTTTTTTATATTTTATTTCTTTTTGGTAAGGAGAATTTCCTTGCAGAAGGGGGAGAAATATGGAGATTCTTCTTGCAGGGGGTGAGAATCGAACTATATTGATCCCCATAGATTATATCGTTTAATTTATGTAGATTATATAGTTTAATTTATGAAATAACAAAAGATTGTTAATGTAATTTCTTTAATCCTTTACCATCAACTTTTATCATGTATATTTGAAAAACAAATAATACTTGTATATCATTCAATTTCCAATGACCCCCAAAAGATTATAGAGTTTAAAATATGAGTTGGATTTATTTCATACTACAGTTTAGTCTAACTTTGTCTAAATAAAAAAATCATATTTCTGATTTAGATTATGCTACTATTAGATATGTGTACTAGTATTCGGGACCCAGACAAATGTCTGTTCTCTTTATGCAGAAGATGTAGACTTTTGAAATTTCCACATACCCTGTTTGAACGTATTTTTATCCGACATACAGCAACAAAAGTTATAATGTAATAACTTTGAATATTCTAATTCTAACATTTGTAGAAAATTCCTAATTCTAATTGAATTTCTAATTCTAATTGCAGTTTGTTACTTTAATACGTTAGTATAGTTTCTTTTTATACGTTACTTTAATATAAAATTTTAAATATAGTATAAATGGATCTTATTTTAAAGTAGTTTTTAAAAACTTTTTAATGGTACAAAAATTATAATTTTTTGAACAATATATTAAAGGTTATAATCGATCTACTATACTTAAGTTTTTCATTGTGAACCAACTTTGTTTCTACTTATCCTAAACTCTATACATGTTTTTTTTATTACTTCGTAACTCTATTTATTTTTTAAAAAATGACATGGCAGTTAAGAACCGCGACAAATGGTGTCCAATGAGGACGCTAAATGTCGCAACCTCGGGAGCTGATTTTTGGACTCTACTTTATATATATTAGTTATATGATATGATGTTAATCGCTTCAAATAAACCTCAATTTATATCTACTTTGCCTAATTGTTATTGTCACAATTCCATGTTAATCTCTTCAAATGAACCTCATATTACTTCTTGTGTAGACTGTAGTTACATTGTGACAAAGGTGGAACCCTTCCCTTTCAAGTCATTGCATAATGCTTTTAGCATAGATGTTAGATTCAAGGAGATACTCTTACTAATGTGGCGGCATAAGGCAATGACTTGAGATAGTGATAGAGAATAGAATTCTCTTCCGATATAAATTAATATTACTTTCATTGTTAGATAATGTAAACTCTCGAATCAGAGTGTTCTCCATTGATCATATTTATAGTGAAACATATACAATATTAGTCCTAATTAGATTAGGAAATTAAAGCTAAGGATATTAAAGCATGCACTATATTACACATTATATCCTATAAAAATTTATATCAAAGGAGAATTCTATTATCTACCGATCACATAAAGATTTGCATATCTTCTAATGTCACTCACTTAAAAATTGTATGAAATTTCATTATATTTTTTAATCTTTCTCGATGCATGAAATATGCATTTGTTAACATTTTTCTAGCCACTAGTTTAGTTGGTTAAAGTATTGGGAGATGGCGCCCAAGAATTGGGATTGAATCCCGTCTATATCAATGCCCTTGTGGCCTCTCTACGCACAAAAAATTTACTATTGTCTTATGTTTATTGTTTGTTCATTTTTCAAGTATTAATATCCAATTTATCACTTCCCACACAATCAGATTTCAATTAATTTGTAAATACAATAGTTTTGGATTTATTTAAATTTATTATTGTCTATAGTGAGTTTCCCTTTCACCCCTCAGTTTTTCTTAAAATATAATATAAAATAAAGTCATTATGGATAAGCTAATTGATGGCGTATATTTTTATAGTGGATAAACTACTATAATATCTTTTGGATAAGCTATCCAAGCCTTAAGCGGATAAATCAATAAGGGTTTTTCTAACATATGCACCTAGTAGTTTAGCTATTTGTTTTTAGCTTTATTCAACAAAATTGATAAATATGAAATAGTTAATTGTAGATATTATTCTCATAATAGAAATTAGATATCAATTATTGTTGAGGCATGTAGTGTTTTGATGATGGTAAACAAATCATGATTATCTAACTAACATGTGTGTTTGAGATGTGCATATTACATTACCATAGAACAAGTCATGAAAGGTTAAATATATCACATCATGAAGAAATCCAATAAGTGAAGTTCCTAGAAGAAATCCAATAAGCAAAGTTCCTGAGGAAGAAATCCAAAGAGAGAAGAAGTTTGATTATACAGATGTGCTGCTAGATTTTATGTAAGTTCCTAAGATGGAACCAAGCATGAAGAGTTCAAGAAAAATGTTATAGAAGCAAGCACAAACAAAGTTCCTAGAAGAGTTCCTAGAAGGAACACAAACTAAGCAGTTCCTAGGTATATCCTAAGAGGAACATCGAATATGCAGTTCCTGAATGGGAGCAGTTCCTGAGTCGGAGCAGTTCCTGTGTGGGAGCAGTTCCTGCGTGGGAGCAGTTCCTGCGTGGGAGCAGTTCCTGAAATTTCATAGATGAAACAAGCAGTTCCTGAGTAGGAACTATAGGTGCGAAGTTCCTTAAAGGAACTAGCACGTTGAAGTTCCAGAGGTGGAGCTATTGCATGCGGTTCCTGAGTTGGAGCAGCATGGATCATGAAGACAGGAAGTATGAGTTTACTTTCTAGGATTCATGTAAGTATGTGGAAACGTGAAAGGTAAAGGAACAAGGTGCCAAAAGGAACTCATGGAACTTAGCGTCAAAAGTATTTACGAGTCAGTAAGTTGTTGCATATTATTATCTTAATATGTAGGATTTATTTAGAGTTTGTTTCTTAATAAATCTCTACTTGATTAATTATTTTTAGATAATATGCATTAGTTGTTTTAGGATAAGATTTAGTTTTTACATAAAATCAGTTTTAATTTAGGATTCTGATTTTAATTTATTTAATTCTATCTTATCAGTTTTCGGAAAATAAAAGCTAGATTTATATTACGTTCAATGAGTTTTTGAGTGCGAGGAACTTGTAGACGCGAGTTCCTGTGTACGAACAGAACTCATGTACTTATGTCAGGTTTATGAAAAAAGTTTTCAGTAAAATATTTTTGCATAAGAAAATAAATAAAAAGTGAGTTTTAGAAAAATATCTCTTGGATTATATTTTGATAAAACGTAGCTTTTTCTCCAAGTATTTATTTTATTTTTGTTTCCTATTTTTACTCTAACTGCTTTACTATAAACGTGACATAGGTTGTGCCCAAGAAGTTGACTGCTTCTTCCCCAAGTTTCTCCCAACTAACTGATCATGGGTTAGTGGAGAAATAAGTGGAAGTGGTGCTCAAGTTTTGAACGTACTATAAATAGAGGCTTATGTATTCTTTCCATAGTGTCTGACTGGTGTCTTTCCATAGTGTCTGACTTATGTCATTCCATAAGGTCTGGTTTAAGGAATAAAGTTACGGTAAGAATTATATTTTCAATTCCTTGTTTTGAGTCGGTTCTCGTGAGTTCCAAGTTACTACGAGTGCCATGTTCCTTTACGCTTATTCGGTTTCTATATACTAGAGTTAATCCAAATTATCAAGCGTATGTATTTGAGTTTGGGGTTAAAGGGTTTGAGTGAACTCTTGTAATGGGAACTTGGTAAAGGGTTTGAGTGAATTCTTGTATCAAGTTCGAGTAAGGAACTTGGGTAAGTTCTTATTGTTTATGCGTAGACTTGGGGTGAAGTCTATCCAGGGGTAAAGGGTTTGAGTAAACCTGTTGTAAAGAGTTGTGGGAACTCTTAAGGGACTTAGAGTTAAGTCTAGAGAGCTAAAGTTCCTAGTGGAACTTGTGAGAGAGTTGAAGTTCTGAGTGGAACTTGCGCATGTAATAGGTTGTAACAGAGGAGGTTCCCTATTATAGTGAAGAGTTTAAATCCTGAGGAGGTCGTGGTTTTTCTTCTTGTATTGGGACAAGAAGTTTCCACGTAAAAATCTCTCTTGCACTTTGAGTTCCTTATTGCTTGTGTTTTAAATTCCGCATTATTTGGCAATAAGTTCCACACTACAATTCACCCCCCTCTTGTAGTTCCTTCCGAGTTAACAATTGGTATCAGAGCCGGAACTCGTTGAAAAGCAGGTAACCCTGCTGAGTGAAGTTCCTGCAAGAAGAAGGAACCCGTACGAGAAAGGAACTCCACCCTACGTCTTTCAAAGGAACAAGTGGAAGCTGATTTTTTTTATCATCAATTTAAAGTCACTCAAGGACTATCAACCACCCCTTTGATGTAAGTATCTCTTCCTTGAGATATTCTTTATACGCATATATTAAATTGGAACTTGTTCCTTAGAGTATTTCTAGTAAATTGGTTTTATTTGGATTTGATGTTTTTATAGCAATTTTGGATAACTTTAAAACTGTTTTCCAAAAAAAAAAAAAAAAAAAAAAACAAAATTAAGATTTCCAAATTGTTTTTTTAAATATCAAAGAATCAATATACTAGAAATGGTCCAAGGAACTATTCGTATTGGAACAATGCATATTGTCACTCTTGGAACTTAGTTTTCCTACAAAAGGAAACTTTATTCTTTAGGCAGTGGAATATATGTCTATTTCATTTATTTGCCAAAGAAGTATTTTTCCATGCATATTGAGTTTATTGAATTTTTATTATATGTATGCATGTTGATTTTTACTAAGTAGAGATAGTTATATATATTTGTTTTGGTTAGAAAAGAGAAGTTATTTTACAAGTTTATATATATTGTCTTCTCTTAATATGTTGTGCAGGATATTAATGTTTATTTTGTAGGTTTGATAATTAAGGTAACTAAAATATCAAAAGCATAAAAATTAGTTTTGGATCAAGGAACTCAAACTTTAATTAGGTGGAATTAATAGTGTTCCAAGGACGCTGAAATGAATCAACAGGTTAGGAACAACTAAATGTTTTCACAAGGTGAAATGGTCTATACTAGCACGAGTTCTTGTTCCTGTTCCTATATATCCGAGTTCCCAAGAGAAACACACTAGTTGTTGACTACTCTTCTGTCATTGAATGTTGAACCTACTGGACTTAAAGCTATAACGACATTCTAGAGGGAGTACTCTACTAAGGAACTTTATGTTTATTCTATTTTCATGCTTGAATTATGTTATCACTTTTGACTAACCTACTAACATTAAGATGCACAAAGTATCTCTTTTTGGGTTTGTTTTACAGAGTATATTTCATAGTTTATGACAACCCAAATGAAGAAACAAGTTCATGTTCTTCCATCAAAGGAACGAACACATTGAGAACAAGTTCCTGAAATTAATAAGAGAGCTCCAGAGATTATCTTTGAGATAGAAGATTCCATATGATGGCAATGCCTAGGAACTTGGTTGCAATTCCAGATGAGTTTGATGATGTATGCAGGAACAAGGTATTGATTATAAGGTGAATATAATGAATGGAACTTTGGAAGACATGGCAGAATACTCTTTGCTAATGTTTTGCAAATGAACAAATAAGAAAAAGCAATCGATATCACTTGCTAAATCATCAACAAAGGAATGATTAGAAGTTGATCAACAAGACATCCTATGAGATCTTCAAAGGAGAAAACATTGGTATTATGTTCTTAAGCGTTTGATTTTAAGTGTCTTGGTAATTAATAGCAATAAGAATCATCTAAGGAACTTTAAAAATAGAAGCAATGAGGTTGTGTTAGAACGCACCTCTAATTGTTAGAAACACAGAGTTTATAGCAAAATGATATATAATGTGTTATTAAGAGTTGACATATTTGTTATGAGACTAACTTGTTTTTTCCAGTAAACAGGTTAAAGATGTTTTTTAATTTTTTATGTTGAACTCACAAGTTCCTATAGAGCTAGAGTTTCTACATATAATATGTCACTCTCAAAAGCAACAATAGCCAGCTATATGACCTCATGGAGAAGAGCTTAAAAAGTGAAGATTCAGTTCAAGTTCATAAAATAAAAGTTCAACTCAATGAATATGTGGAAGCGAGTTCCTATCAGATTAGTAGGAACAGACAGTTCCAATAACCGAGTTCCTTGATTCTAACTGGAACATAAGAACTATTCCTACGTCTCATTCACAGAGACATCGGCAAAGGAACTCTATACAGGTTAGTTGTTGAGAGGAACAACTAAACAAAGGTATTGGCTTTGAGGAAACTTTTATCCATGTAGCTAGGTCATAAGATAATTGTCTATTATTTTTTTTTTCCTTGTTGCTTACATGGGATTTAGATTATTCTCAATAGATTTTTAGGGCGTTCAAACTAAATTTTATTGCTGGAAAATCTATGAGGAACAACATCAAGTTTCCTCTTCAAAAATGATTTCAAAATTAACAATAATTTCTGTTTTCAAGAGGAATTGACTTAGTAGTTGTATATTGTTATATGGATAATATTTTTGGTACAACTAACTATTTTATGCAAGGGTTTTTGCTAACCTTATAAGCAAATGTGTACGTGAGCATGATAAGGGAACACAACTATTCTCTTGGAATATAATGATGCAAGGACAAAAATATATCAAGGAACTTTTGAAGAAGGATGAGTATGAGTCGAGTTGGTAGGAAAGTTTCCATCAGATGTGAAGACATTAAAATGATGGAACTAGCAGTTCGAAACTCAAAAATAAGTCATCAAAAGCAGTCCAAAACTTGAGGTAATTTTAAGTTCATGGTGAAATGTGACTTAAGTTATGATGCTCCTATTCACATTGTATCATGATTAATAAATTACATTGTTAAATTAATAATCTGAATGTATAGCTTTTATAAGTCTTGCTTTAAATTATGTGAATATATGTTCTTTATAATTTCACCTATTCATGGACTGTTTAGAGGAACAAGACTTGATGAAGTATGACTTAAGCGTAAACATGTTCTTTTCCAAAAAGTTTTGTCGAATTGGGTTCTTACACATACTAAAATTGAAGTGATTATATGCACACTAGCGTAAATATGTTACACTTAATTTTTGTGTCGTAAATGCATACTCACTTGCCTAAGAGTATTAGAGGTCTCATAATAGAACTGTGGATGCTGTCAAACATGAAAGTCCTAAGTTGCCAAAGGTACAATGAAAGAAACCTTGATGGAACAAGACAGGTAAATTCCCATAATATATTTCATTTAACCTTTAGAGGAAACAAACCTATTCTTAGCCAACTATCATCAGTTCACACCACATTTCTTCAAATACCCTTTGATTGATTAATTCCTCATTCCATTCATATCCTATCACTTTAAATCTCCTAATTCCCATGTGCTCTAAATTAAAATTCATGACTTTTAATGGTTCAATGATGCATAAAGAGTGATAAATGGTAAATATATTTTGAGGGGGAAGTTATGGAAGAAGTGAGAAGCAAGTATTTTATGATTTATCAATTGATGCTCAGAAGGATATATCATTAGATGGAATTACTCATATAAGTTCCTATTGATGAAGGAGTGGTAAGGAACTCGGGGGAATAAGGAAGGAATCGAGTATATATGTTTTCATTCTTAGTGGCGGATTTCACGTATGTGTGAGTAAGCAATTACTTCTTTGTGGTAGGTAAACGTGACATTCTAGGAAAAGTGCAACAATTTGTAATGACACCCTTGTTTAAAAAAAAAAAAAAAAAAAAGTAAAAAAAAAAAAAAAAAGGAAAAAGAAAAAAGTAAACAAGGGTGATCAAATCTTTATTCTTTCCTAGAAGTCAATATTTCATATATATGGCTGTGAAAATGTTTACTCATGGATTTGATGATTTAAGAAGAGGAAGATAAGCGAAAGATTGGAAGAACTTCATTACAAAGATAAATTCGTTCAAGTTTCTTCGGGTAATGAGTTCCTCATGGTTGGTTGGTTGAGTAAAAGTGAACTTAATTGATACATATCAAGGTGTGTGCGGGGTTTGGCAGAGATTTCAAAAGTGTAAAGTGAAGTAATCAACTCTAATTATTGTTGAGAACCTCTTATTAAAAGTCTAAACCATAGAGCACACAATATCTCTCAAGTTCCCTCTACTCAAATTATTCCATAAACTTCTTTCATATTCTTTGAGCCGGATATTACAATGTCCTATCTCTTAATCCATTCTTGACTTTCAAATCTGATTTTTTCTTGACTTTTATTTAATTATTTGTCAAGTTCCTTCGATGGTTTTGAAGTTGGGTCTTTGGATTGTGAGTTGGAAATTTGTGTAGTACATGTATCCTAAGTTTGAAAATTGAGATTCTTGAAGCTTTTGGGAGTAACAGGTGTTTAACCTTTATGGTGGTAAGTGTAGCATATAACAATATGTGTATATGGTTTACCTAAAACAAAATGTGCGTAAGATGATCCTTTTCGATAATGACAAAAGGGGGAAGAATATGTATGATGCTTATAGTCAAGCATAGTTAAGTCTAAATCCTTAAATGATGAAAGTTCTTTGTATGATGTGTTTATCTTATATTGATATTTCCTTCATATACATGCATGACTTGTTTGTTAAGGGGAATTAATGTACATCATTTATTATTTAATTTGTGATAAGCATCATTTGTTTGTCATCATCAAAAAGGGGGAATATTGTTGAGGCATGTAGTGTTTTGATGATGGTAAACAAATCATGATTATCTAACTAACATGTGTGTTTGAGATGTGCATATTACATTACCATAGAACAAGTCATAAAAGGTTAAATATATCACATCATGAAGAAATCCAATAAGTGAAGTTCCTAGAAGAAATCCAATAAGCGAAGTTCCTGAGGAAGAAATCCAAAGAGAGAAGAAGTTTGATTATACAGATGTGCTGCTAGATTTTATGTAAGTTCCTAAGATGGAACCAAGCATGAAGAGTTCAAGAAAAATGTTATAGAAGCAAGCACAAACAAAGTTCCTAGAAGAGTTCCTAGAAGGAACACAAACTAAGCAGTTCCTAGGTATATCCTAAGAGGAACATCGAATATGCAGTTCCTGAATGGGAGCAGTTCCTGAGTCGGAGCAGTTCCTGTGTGGGAGCAGTTCCTGCGTGGGAGCAGTTCCTGCGTGGGAGCAGTTCCTGAAATTTCATAGATGAAACAAGCAGTTCCTGAGTAGGAACTATAGGTGCGAAGTTCCTTAAAGGAACTAGCACGTTGAAGTTCCAGAGGTGGAGCTATTGCATGCGGTTCCTGAGTTGGAGCAGCATGGATCATGAAGACAGGAAGTATGAGTTTACTTTCTAGGATTCATGTAAGTATGTGGAAACGTGAAAGGTAAAGGAACAAGGTGCCAAAAGGAACTCATGGAACTTAGCGTCAAAAGTATTTACGAGTCAGTAAGTTGTTGCATATTATTATCTTAATATGTAGGATTTATTTAGAGTTTGTTTCTTAATAAATCTCTACTTGATTAATTATTTTTAGATAATATGCATTAGTTGTTTTAGGATAAGATTTAGTTTTTAAATAAAATCAGTTTTAATTTAGGATTCTGATTTTAATTTATTTAATTCTATCTTATCAGTTTTTGGAAAATAAAAGCTAGATTTATATTACGTTCAATGAGTTTTTGAGTGCAGGAACTTGTAGACGCGAGTTCCTGTACGAACAGGAACTCATGTACTTATGTCAGGTTTATGAAAAAAGTTTTCAGTAAAATATTTTTGCATAAGAAAATAAATAAAAAGTGAGTTTTAGAAAAATATCTCTTGGATTATATTTTGATAAAACGTAGCTTTTTCTCCAAGTATTTATTTTATTTTTGTTTCCTATTTTTACTCTAACTGCTTTACTATAAACGTGACATAGGTTGTGCCCAAGAAGTTGACTGCTTCTTCCCCAAGTTTCTCCCAACTAACTGATCATGGGTTAGTGGAGAAATAAGTGGAAGTGGTGCTCAAGTTTTGAACGTACTATAAATAGAGGCTTATGTATTCTTTCCATAGTGTCTGACTGGTGTCTTTCCATAGTGTCTGACTTATGTCATTCCATAAGGTCTGGTTTAAGGAATAAAGTTACAGTAAGAATTATATTTTCAATTCCTTGTTTTGAGTCAGTTCCTGTGAGTTCCAAGTTACTACGAGTGCCATGTTCCTTTACAGTTATTCAGTTTCTATATACTAGAGTTAATCCAAATTATCAAGCGTATGTATTTGAGTTTGGGGTTAAAGGGTTTGAGTGAACTCTTGTAATGGGAACTTGGTAAAGGGTTTGAGTGAATTCTTGTATCAAGTTCGAGTAAGGAACTTGGGTAAGTTCTTATTGTTTATGCGTAGACTTGGGGTGAAGTCTATCCAGGGGTAAAGGGTTTGAGTAAACCTGTTGTAAAGAGTTGTGGGAACTCTTAAGGGACTTAGAGTTAAGTCTAGAGAGCTAAAGTTCCTAGTGGAACTTGTGAGAGAGTTGAAGTTCTGAGTGGAACTTGCGCATGTAATAGGTTGTAACAGAGGAGGTTCCCTATTATAGTGAAGAGTTTAAATCCTGAGGAGGTCGTGATTTTTCTTCTTGTATTGGGACAAGAAGTTTCCACGTAAAAATCTCTCTTGCACTTTGAGTTCCTTATTGCTTGTGTTTTAAATTCCGCATTATTTGGCAATAAGTTCCACACTACAATTCACCTCCCTCTTGTAGTTCCTTCCGAGTTAACAAATTATGACAATAATATATTTAATTTACTATGCCATATTTATCAATTTTGTTGAATAGAGATAAAACAGATAGCTAAAAGTGAAAAACCCAACTAATAAACTCATATATATATATGGTTCCTCAAAAAAAAAAAAAAAAAAAAAAAGCCATACATAAATCATATAATCCGCAAAATCTTGTATCCGTTGGGTGTTTTAGTATATACAAGGGATCCATTATTTCTAAAGCCAAAATTATAGAATGTTCCCTCCAATTTGGCAATTATCATCCCGAATCATAATATCCAGGGGCGGATCTAGCGTGGGTTCAGTGGGTTCAGCTGAACCCACGAAATTTCGGGAAAGAAACAAGGAAATCTGGAAAAAGAAAAAAATGGGTTAAAAGAACTCCGCGTGCTGTATCTTCATTCGATATAGCTTGGCCCATTGGTTCCGTGTGTTGAGAGACACAATTACCTTGTTTGAAATGCGACGCGGGTTCGAGTACTTCTAAGATAATTTTTGTCTATTTTTAAATTTCAAATATTCAGTACACTGTCAGCACACAGCAGGCAGGACTCAGTAGCTTAGCCTATTATTCTTCGACTTTTGGGCTTTTCCCTAATCTCTCCCCTCTGCAATAGCTTCTACAGCTAGTAGGCTATGATGTTCTTGTTCATTAAGGAAGAAAAGCTAGGCAGCAGCTTTTGCCTCTTGAATGTGATTAATAAATCTTCTACTTTGCCTCTTGAATGTGATTAATAAATCTTCTACTTTCTACTACTTATCTACTTCATACTACTTATCTACTTCAGTCTTTACAAATTACAATTTCTTTATCAATATCCATTAATTATTACTATTTTCGTCTCAGAATGGTCTGAACACTTTCCCTTTATGTTTGTCCTAAATTAGTTTGAACACTTTCATTCTTGACATGGTCCCACAATTAATATATTATTTTTTTTACACATCTTTGACCCACACTCTACCTTTTATCAATAAAAAGTTACCCAACTTTCTCTCTCCTCTAATAAAAAATACCCCACCAACTCCTATCACAACTACTTTTTAAATAAAATAACATTTGATAACCACACCACAACTTATCACCTTAAACTACGTGTCCCAACAAGTGTTCAGATCTTTCTGGGACGGAGGGAGTATTAGTTTTCATTTTTATATTTGGCCTGTCATTTATTAGTTTACCTTCTTTTTTTCATTTTTGGATCATACCAATTTTATATTATTATCTTTGTAATAATATGCAATAAATTAACTATATTTTTTACCTTCTACGATCCACATACTTATTTCTCCTACAACTCTGCGTTAAAAATGGATAAACTAAAAAAAAAAGGAGGAAGTAGCTGCAAAAATGAAATAGAATGCTTGATTGCAAAATTTGGATGCTTGTATTAAATGGATAAATTGAAATCACCGAAAACTTCTACGAAATTGGGACATTGGGTGATTGAAACACCAACGTACTTGATAAAATTTTCCTATTTCAGAATCTTGATAATTCTTATTCATTATTTTGTTGTATAATTTGCTACCATTATAGTGATGCAAGAAAGTTGTATAATTAAAGTAACGTGAAGGATGAAAAGTTCCTATTATTTTTCTTACTTGAACAGGTGAACTAGTGTATTGTATTTTTTAATCACTTTATTTTAGTCTTTTTATTTTAATGCCTTATAGCTTCCGAACCCACGTCGGTGAAATCCTGGATCCGCCACTGATAATATCATATAGTATAAATTTTGCATAGAGTTGAGCTTTATGTGACTCGGAGTTGCTTTTTTTTTTTGAGGTAACTAAATTTGTTGTACGCAATGATTGAATATTGTTCGGGCATACACGATACAAGACTTATCCTGTTGGGATCTTATGATCTACTCACATGGGAAATGTGCATGGAGGTGTTGTTGCTGGTCGCACATTGAACATAAAGAAATAAATACACAACTTTACAAACTTAAAGTCTGAAGAGTTACTCCTCCTATCGCCAATTGATTTTAGTATAAAACCTCCTTTAGGCTTGTGAGTTATGTTCAAATGCTCCACCATTAACAAAATGCAACCCAACCCTATTTAATGATTGACAATCCTTTAACCACTAGGAAGAACTAATTACCACTTAGGGTTCGGCATAAAACAACTGAACTGAACTGAATTGAATTGAACTGAACTGAATTAATTATAACTAATTAATAGTAATGATAATAATTTAGGAACTGAACTGAATTGAACTGAAATGAACTGAACTGAAAATAAGCTGGGGAGAACATGCCCTTAGTTAGTTAGAACCTAATCTTATTATAGCTTAGTGAAACCACTTGAACTAAATGTATCAGCTGATAAAGATTGATTAGGACAGCTTGATCTGTTGATCATAGCTTGTTTATTCTCCTTGATATATTCCTTGATTCTAGTCCAACGTATTTAAATAATCTCCATGACATCCTCTCATTGTACTTTTTTTTTTTAATAAGGTAAAATGAAGTCCCTTGCAAGGGGGGGGGGGAAATTGGGGATCCCTCCTTGCAAGAGGTGAACTCGATCCCAAGATCTCTGGGATCGGAGGTGATGCCAACACCACTAGGCTATCACCTGAAGCTCCCTCTCATTGTACTTATTAATATTAGCCTTAATATCTTTTGTTACCGTATATACTAGCCCTGTACATTAGGAATTGTTACTATGTGTAGTATTCTCAATGTAAAAGATAAACTTCTTCTAATATCTTCTCTATAAATCACAGCATTCATGATTCAACAAATATAGTTTTCGTCACCTCAGAAATAAAATACTCCCATCTATATAATTTTGGTAGTTGGTACGATATTGAGATTTTGACCTTGAGGTATAAGGTCGACTTATAGTCTTCTACCGACTAGCGACTACTATTTTTGGTTCGATCGGTGGCAAAGCTTCCAAATAAAAAAATCAACTCACCGACTTCACTCCCTAATAATAAAGATTTATTTTATTTTCTTTTGTGAATTTGCAATTAAATCATATAAGATGACTAATCCAAATCGGCGGCGATGATACACGCTGAATGGTAGATATAAATAAACAAATGTAGTATACTTTTCCACTATGCTTTATCATATACAATAAATTGGAGATGAAACACATCATCAATTATTATGGTATAAATTACAATATTACAATGTTCAACAATAATTTGAGAATTTATAATAAAATAAGTAAATTTAGAGAGAAACTTTACTGAGTCAAGGAAGAGGTTCTGCTACTCTCCTCAATCCATTCCAAGCTAGGCTCACTCCAAGATCTTGGCCTCAATCCTAATTGAAAGAATAATACCATTTCAAGTACCTCAAAAACCTTACTTTCATCTAAAATTTTGTTCCAAATTCCACTCACTATGCAATAGTTACAATTATAAGGAGATCGGTGATGGTCAGCATGTTGTGTACGTGACACTAGCACCCCCAAATCTTGCAAGGCTACAACTATTGGGGGTAACTTGCTCTTTGTTGAGTGGGACCATGCATGAAATTGTTGACTAAACATGATACAACCCGAGAAGGATCCGATAAATGCCATTAGGGTCGGATCGTTGAGGACGAGGTCCATGGGTAAGACCGTGAAGGTCATGACCCGGGCTAATGCATGAAGGTTGTTGGCAAATTGGCGCTTTGTGATGGTCCAAGGCCATTTGTGGTGTCCTTGAAAGGCCTCAATTTGGGACCCAAATATTGGGGTTGTGGCATCTCCATAGTTGTCAATTCCCCAATGGTAAACTCCGGACCCGAGATCAGCCAAGACGTACCCGGCTAGACTAGCTAACACGGGCTCGAACCATATATGGGAATCAGCTGAGGCTACTATGGACTTTGCTAGAGCAACTAATATAGTGGTGCAGCCGCTAGCCAACCAAGCTCGATGGGCCCACGTGGATTTTAAGGCTGGATCATCGGACCTGGGTCCTTTTGGGGTTGGAACTTGAGATGGTGTAGGGAAATTATGACTTGGTTTGACTACAAGGCGGGTCGGACCAAGGCCCGGCTTTATCGGGGTTGTGGCAGTGCAAAGAACCCGAGTCGGAACGTGGATGATTCGGTAGGTTTTCGTAGCATATTGGTATCGAGATTTGTAGAGATTATTTTGTTGTGGTAGGATTGACATTGGACATTTAGATTGAGGAGGGCCTAAGCCCTTAGGGGCTAATATAAGTTAGAATGGTACCTTAAATAAGTGGACGTAAGATTGTGGAAATAAAAACACGTAGAACAATAATAAAGAAAAACAAATGTGGTTGGAGTTATGAGAGGGTAACGTGTGGTGACTGGTGAGTGAGAAGATGAGATTGAGTATTGTGGTAAGGAGAGAAGGTGCGTGGGACTATTGAATGTCTCATATATTAAAAAAAAAAACTTTATGGTGAACTGGGTGTCACTCGTTTCTTGAGGTTATTCATTGATGATGATGTCAAATTGAGATCCTTATTGCTTGTTGGAGTATAGTATGTGCTTTTTACAACTTGCGAAGGAAAAAGAGAACGAAAGAGAAATGAGATACGGGAATCCTTTAATTTGTCAAATAGTTCGTCTTTGGTCTAACACTCTAGAGATGCTATTAGAGCATGTTCTAGCCTCTAGGCGGGTAGAAGGTAATATATCCGATAAAACAATATGATACAAACCAGACACAAGATGAAATTAGTGTTGTAATTTTTAATCTGTTTATCTGAGTGTATTAATAAGAGTTTAGCCGTTTAATAAATGTATTGAATTAGTATTGAAATCTGCAACCCTTTTAATGCCACGCTTATATTTAGGGGTGTAAATGGATTAGATTGGATTGAACTTTGCCAAATCCAAATCCAGTCCAAATTTTTTTGGACTTGAGAATTTGAGTCAAAGTCCGATCCAAATATTTTTTGAGTCCAGTCCAGTCTAGTCCGATAATTTTTTCTTGAGTCTGAATCCAGTCCAATCCAGTCCGATTATTATATTATTTTTTTTCCCCGATTTAGATTCAATGATTCACAACGTTTTCTCATAATTGAATTTGAAAAATTAAGCTCATTATATCCATTCCATAAAATAAGTCACATACATCTTTTATATTATATATATAAATATTAAATATATATACATTATATATATAAATATTAAATATATATTGTATATAAAAATTAAATATATATACATTATATATATAAATATAAAATATATATTATATATAAAAATATTTTTGAGCTGGATCGACTTATTGGACTCCAAAGGGGTGAGTCCAAATCGGTCCGAAAATATTTGGACTCGAAAATTTGAGTCCGAGTCCACCCAAAAAAAATCCGGTCCGAGCCTCACAAGTTTGGAGTGGACTGGATTGGACTCCGATTTTTCACGATCCGCTTACACCCCTACTTATATTTCTTCCATTTTCTTACTTGCAACATTGGAGCATGATACAAGAATTTAGGAGAAAGAGATATTAAAAAGAACGGTTTTTTCACCAAATTAAATACCCTTGACAAATTTATTTTATTCACCACATACCCCAACTTTTTCCAAAATTCACCATATACCCCTGACTTTCAAGAAAATACATCAGAATGCCCTTAATGACTAACGGCGGTTAACTCCATTAGTCATTAACCATAACTTTTTATTTTAGACCCTAATTAACTCCTAACTATAACTCTAACCCTAACCCTAACTCTAACCCTAACCTTAACTTTAACCCTAACCCTAACTCTAACCCCATAACAACCAGTCAACCACCACCAACTCCCCACCCCAGTGGCTCCCCCACCGCAGACCCAACCACCCCCCGAGCCCCTCCCCTGCCCCTTCGAATCCACGGCCCCCTCTTCCCCATCCCCTTCGAATCCTTCCTCCTGCATTTCTGAAGGAGGCGGCAAAATCGCGATAAAGGTAAGGTTAGGTTATGAAATTCGAAACCGCCATTGTTAGATCCGAAATCGGACGTTAGATCCAAAACTGCCATTGTTGTCGAAGAAATCCAAGTCATTGAGTGGCGATTTTGCGGCGGGGGGAGATCGAGGGGGATGCGGGGGAGATAGAGGGGTTGGGGCTACGGGGAGGGGGAGGGATGGGTTGCGGGGGAGATCGAGGGGGTGGGGGCGTGGGGGGGGGGGAGGGGAGACCGGTGGGGGTGGGGGTTATGTGGTGGTGGTTGGGTGGTTAAGGTTAGTGTATTAGGGTAGGGGTTAGGGTTAGATTTAGATGAGTTAATTAGGGTTAGAGGGTTTAATTAAGTTAACCACTAACGGAGATCTAACGTCCGTTAGCCAAAAGGTTATTTTTTGTAAATTTTTAGAAACTCGGAGGTATATGATGAATTTTGAAAAAAGTTGGGGTATCTGGTGAATAAAAAAAATTATCAGTGGTATTTAGTGAAAAAACCGTAAAAAGAACTTGATGTGCTAGGTGACAAATAGAGAGAATATATTACCCAAGATGTACTTCCTCCGTAACAAAATAAGTGCAACAAATGAATATTTTATACCTCATAAATAATACCCATTTATTGCAGTAGTATTATGTTACGAAGAAAGTAAGTAATGTGCAACTTCATAAAATGAAAAATATTATAAGTAAAAAAGACAAAAGAAGTGAATGTTTAACTAAAAGAAATTCTATAAAAAGCAAAAGAAAAAGAAAATTTTAGTCTAACAAAAAAAATGCTAAGGGTTCTTAACCTCAATCGGGTTTTCTTTTTATTTCCTTTTTTACTTCCTTTTCTTTCTTCCTTTGATGCGTGTAGACTGTAGTAGTCATGTTCTTTGTTCACATTGGGCTTGGCCCACTTTGTGCAATTCTTTTTTTTTTGAAAGATACTTTTTGCAATTCTTCTGCGTTAACAAAGGAAATCCAAATTTCCTTTATACTTCTTGTTCTTGCTACATGGTAATCCACATTAAACCATTAGGAATTCTCTTTGAATGTTGCTCCCTTAGTACTTTGGCTATGAATAACATCCTGCCAACACATAAGCAATTAGTGAAGGTTTACATATGTATTCATTATATATGACAATAACACCCTTAAATCCATTCAGTAGTATCTAGTAAAAATGCAAGAATTATTACTTATTGATATTATTTAGTGGTAAAACAAATAGATATAAGGGCATTATATCATATAATATTTCCCAAGTAATGCTAAAAGAGAAAAAAGTTTCCACTTGATGTTGATTTGAAAACTTTCAACGTAGGATGGGCTGGGAAAATTGATAATTCAATTGGCTCATTAAACAAAATAATTTATTTGACTTTTTTATAAAAAAAACTTCCCATGTAATTACAAATTTATTTGACTTTTTTTCTAAAAAAAATTATTTGGGTTTTTGGTGTATATGAACTAAACTGCTAATTGAATTAGTAATTTACCTTATACAATCGCTAATTGAATTACCTCAGTTACCAATTTACCTTAGAACAACTTTAATTAAATTAAAATTTTTGTTTTGAAAACAAACTCTACAACTTCTCTCCTAATATAATTTATTTTCCAAAATAGTGTAAAGTTGGATATTTTTTCTCTATAAAAATTCAATTAAATCATGACCTCCAAATCTCTATTATATAAGTGAAGGGGGAGCAACGGTGTCCCCATATGAATTTACATATTCACTCCTCAAACAAACCCTCCATCAATCAATTAAGATACGATTAAATCAAATACTTGCCAAAAAGAATTTCAATCAAATTAAACTGAACCCAATCAACTCATATAACAATCATACTCATAAATTTGCCAACAAAAAAGATTCAATCAATTAAAATTCACATCCCAATCAACTAAAAAAATTCATAATAAAAAAATTACCAAAAATTAATACCAGAGACAATAACAAAAATATACACCATACTCATATGGAGCTTCACGGCATACAAAATCAATTACAAACTCAAACAACTTTCTCCAAAATACAAAATCAATTACCAACACAAACTCAAATATAATTCTCAAATTTGCGGATACTTCATTGTTAATCTGGTACGCAGTTTGTTAGTTGACAATAATATGTACTATGTTCGAGTATATTTTAAAATAACACTGTATACGGAATTTTTTTTAAAAAATAAACTCAAATTACAGTAAATTTAAGATTTCATTCTAATATAATTGAAATTTAAATACTTTTTAAATCAAATATAAAAATTATATCAACAATTATCGACAGAAAAAAATCATATTCCGTAAAAAACAACTTGACAACAAATACAATTGTTAAATTTAAGCCCATGAAGAAAATTGATGAATTTTTCAAATCAAATTTTAAAGATGGAAAGAAATAATAATTGTAAAAGTTAGAAAAGGCAAAAAAAATTGGGATCATAGAGGAAAAATGGAGAGGCGAAGGTGAGATTTGGAGACGATAAATTTGGGATCAGAAGATAAAAGGAAAAAAATTGGTATCATAGAGGAAAAATGAATTATGAATTACCTTACTTTCACCGCCTCACCTACTGCATCCTTTCTCACCATAATCGCCGCCTCACCCAGTGCATCATTTCTCACAATATATCTCTATTATATAAGTGAAGGGGGGAGGCATGGTGTCCCCATATTAAATGACTATATTACCCTTACTTTTTTAATTCATCAATTTTGTTAAAATTTTTAAAATAATGGGTAATCAATCAATCCCAATATTTGCCATTTTTAAAAACTATAATTATAACTACTTAAAATTTTAGTTTTAAAAAAAGGAAAGACTAAAAAAGTTTACAAAAAAAAAAACAAAGATAACAAATTCAATTAAGAATATCAAAATCTTCCATCAAAAGGAACAATTGCCAAAATAAAAAATCAGCAATATACTTCCACAACATTATAGTCATGTAATGAAATGATCATTTTAATGGGTTTATATAATTTCAATTTGTGTAACTCAATTACATAGAGGATAATAAGGTCAGATCAACAACTGATCTAAACTTATTTTTGTTGAAAATAACTTCTAATAAGTTGAACAAGACAGAGCATTTATTGAAAAAACTATCAACTTAAACTATTATAATGAGTTGTTGCTTCACGTATTGAGTGCATGTAAAACTATCTACTCGACATTAGGAAATATCACAATGAACACACGGTCATCTCAAGCATCGCGTGCTTAGAAAGCTAGTACCAATATACTGGAACGTTAAAGAATAATAAACATGAATGGATACAAAGTATAACAAATCGGACACAAGAATTGGGGCCCTTTACTAGTGGAATAACGGTTTACCTACAACATTAAAGTTGCGGCTTACTTGAAAACGAAGCACATAAAGAGCTATGGAAAAATAAATAATATGCTCCGGTCAAATAAAAAAATCGATAACCCTCCGTCTTTTTTTAGTTACTGCTAGCCTTATATGCACGCTTTGCGTGTGAAATCATATGTTCTCTAATTACTCTATTAATAATGTTTGTCAAAATTGTTTACAAAAATTGAAAAGGGGAATTGTAGTTGTCAGTGTTGTGTTTTTTTATTTGCAAATGAAGAAGAAGAGTATATAATGATGAGGAAGGAGATGTTGTAGTGTAACTTGTTTTTGAGAGTCAGAGATAAATTAGGGTTTTTTTGTGTAAATATGGTTGGCAGTTATCTTATCTTTTTATTTTTTCTCTTTTCTCATTTTTTGATGTCCCCCATGTGTTGCCTTATATAATAAAGTTATTTCATTTGTGGGTATTATTTACATGACATTTTTGTCTTTTTTATTTATATATATTTTTAAAAAATATAGTTATGCGAGATCTTGTTTGATTCCTCTTAATATGTACTTTTTAAATACAAAATTTTTATAATTTGCTCTTATACATAATTCAAGATATTAAGGTTTGAAGTTGTATCTCAAAACTTGTGAAAAACGGAATGTAGCAACTAAAAAAGGATGGAAGAAGTATATATAAAACGAGCAAAAACGTTGCGAAATGAGCATAAAAATGTCAAAAGAGCAAAAACATAAAATAAGCGAAAATGTTGTGAAATAAGCAAAATCTTCATAAATTAATGAGGAAAAAAAAAAGAGTGGTTCTCACCATAAGGGTGTTCTTATAGGAATTTAAACCAATATATAATTAAGGTCTGGTAAGAGCCACAACCTAAAATGAGAAGATAGAACCAATGTAAGCCCTTAGATCATTATAAACGGATGCTCAAGATGCTTTTCGTATCATCAATGGCATATTTGTACTTAATTCGAAACTTACAAATAAAACTAGTTTGCAACTTCTATAAAAGTAAAGCAAAAAATAGTAAATGTAGATGAAATGGATCGAAAAATAAATGAAATCTCTGAAATGTGAAGAAACATAGAGCATTTTATGAAGTTGTAAAATTACGAAAAATGCCATTAATGACACGGGAAAGCATCTAGACCATTTAATTTTGATGATCTAAGGGACTAGATTGGTTCTATATTCTCATTTTAAACTTGGTTCTCATTGCAACTTGGTTCTATATCATTCCTAACCCTAACCATGGACTAAGGACTCAATGAGATAGTGATGAGGTCATGAGGAAGATAGGACGAGTGGCGACCAACAAGTTGAGATTGAGCATGAAATTGGATTGAAGACATTAGCGACTTCTTGTGTTCTTTACGGGGAAATTGAGCGTGGAATCCATGGATTTGGTCGACGAGGATTGAAAGAGATTAAGAGCATGTTTGGTTCACTATTTTTGGGGTTAAGAAACGATATCAATTACCATTTTCCTTTCTTCTTGTTTGCTTCAACCCTTATGAATCCATTACCATTACTTGGTGATAATGAACTCCCTCAGTTTATTACCTTTCCCACCCCCCAAGTAACTAAATCCATCACTTTGTGGTAATGATTATCATTCCCTCTCCATTCCATGGTTTGAACCAAACACCTAATAGAAGTAGCCATTTTTATTACCATTCCTTCCTCTATTTGTTTCCATTCCCTTTCCATTCCATATTTTGAACCAAATGACCCCTAAGAGGATAAGATTCTTGCTAACACTTACTGCTCCACTTTTCCTCTCAAACTGGACCTTCATTGCCAAATTCTTTCTAGGTTTTTATTTGAAATTCCATTCATTCCTTAAGTGTCCAGTTTTGTTAATGAAATTCATGTCCCCTTCTTAGTAGGTTGTTAGAGGAGTGTGTGTGAGTGTCTTATAATGAAAAGGTAAACATATAAATGATATAATGATCCTTTACCTTAGGATGAAGACTTAACACTATTACAACAAAATACTAAAAGAAAGAGATAACTTTTGCTGAAAAAGAAAACAAAAACAAAGAGACACTTAAGTTTTTTTTTTTTTTTTTTTACAGGAAAGAGACACTTAAGTTACCCGAAGGGTGTATATATGATTACTTTATTACAAAAATTTTAATAATCAGATGAAAACCGAGAAAAACACAGGAGCCAAACAAATGTATGTGGATCCAACCTCAAGATTTTTTTATGCATTACAACAACAAGCGGATACCCCTGGACCAACTCTATAACACACACTCTTATTACAAGGGAAGAAGAAACGACATGGATTGTAGCAATCTGAAACTCGATAACATCCTTGTTGAACCTTTATCGATGATAATCTAGGTGCTGATGCCATTTGATAATCTAAATGATCTCTGATTGATATTCCTATTTTAAATAATATAATTAAGAAATCAAGTGAACACAAAAAAATGTTAGATATAATTTGCAAGGCATTTAATTTAGCAACAATTAATAATACCAGAAATTATCTTACCATGATGACTAACAAGTAGTAGCACCAAAAAGAGTGAAAACAATGTAGAACTCTTCATGCTCAAAAACTTCTCAAACAAATGCTATAATTCAGAAAATGTTGAAGTGTAGAGAACATGTGACCATGGTCTTCAATATATATAATTGACTATGACAAACTAGGTGAAGATTTGGAATGAAATCTTTTTATTTCTTTCACTTTTTGCTTGATATATTTCCTTTTAATTACTATCACAACTAGACATACTTGATTTCCTTCCTTTTAGAGAATATTCCTTCTAATCATTTTTATTCAACTCACTATTTATCATCAACAAATGCATGACCCCTAAAAAAATCAACAAATGCATGATACACAGGGGCATTGTTGTTAAAATCCTGATCCAGATGTTACGATCCTACAATTCTACGATCCAGGAGGACTTCACCGATCCCGATCATATGTAGGATCTTAATTTTGTAGGATCTTTCGATCCTACCCAACCACAAAAAATCACATGGTAGGATCTTAATATGGTTCTACAATCCTACGACTCTACAATCCGATCCTATCTTTAAAAAATCACAAAGTAATTTCACATATTATATTTCTCCTATTAGATTTTGGTTGCATGTTACTTCAATCTTATAGTATTGAAAAACTATCACCATTTGCTAATGAAACAAGTCATTATTAATGTGTAAACTTTTAACATGAGGTTCTCACCATATTCTAGCATAATTATCTATATTTTACCGAATTCTAGGATCTTATTTGAAACCGCCGATTCGATCCCACCAACCCCTACGATCCAAAGTAGGATCCCGATCCTGATAACACCGCACAGGGGTGTACGGTGTACCATTATTGGAACTATTGGAACTACACCTCCAGATACTTAAGCTGCTGAGATGACTAAGCTTACTTCAGCTGCTCATCTCATTGACTTCTATCACACGCTAGCTGTTAGTTAGCTCATTTGTAATTAGTTAGAGTTTGTTAGCTCTTTTCTATGTATAAATACATTCTATCCCTTGTAAGTTAATTATTCACTATTACACATAAAAAAGAAATGGTATGAATTTTTTTTCTCTATTTTCTTTCTCTGAAGCAATACTGATAATTCTTCACAAATCATCATGGTATCAGAGCAAAATATCATTCTGCAATCTTCATCATTTTACTGAAATTATGCATCTGCTTAAATTTCTGCTCTAAATCTTCTTTTGAAGATCTGAAACGGCAAGAAATTCTGAAAATCCAGGTTATTCTTACTTCCTCTATCTGAAAATTATTGAAAGATATTGAAATTCTTTGAATTTGTCAAATTTCATTTCAATCATTTCAAAATTCGTTGAATTCTTATGATTAGTTGATTGAGATTATTTGAGATTGTTTGCTGAAATCAATTGTGTGATTTACAAATCTCATTGTCACTGATTAAATTGAACAATCTATCTTCATTTTGCAATTTAATACTCCTGAATTTCTATGAATTTGTTTGAAATCATAGTTTTAGTGTCAGCTAAAACTCAGAATACCTGTTTGATTGATTCCTCAATCTCTCTTGATTTCATCCTCCTGATTTCTTAATCCTCTTTTATCATTAAAATGCCTGAAAACGAAACACCTAATTGTATTCCAAATTATTTACCTATAAACCAAGATCCTAGTAGTATATACTACATTCATCTATCAGATGCAAATCCAACACAAATTGTTTCTGTTAAGTTCAATGGAAGTGCTTTGAGTGATTGGAAACGTTCGATGATTATCTCTTTGTCTGCAAAAAATAATTGAAGTTTGTAAATGGAAGTCTTGAGGTTCCTAATATTGGAACAGTTGAGTTTGTTGCTTGGGAAAGGTGTAATAATCTGGTGATTTCATGGTTGCTGGCTAATCTGGATTATACTGTCAAGAAATAAAAGTGTTCTTTTGTTTGAAACTGCAGCAGAAATATGGAAAGATTTGGAAGAGAGATTTGGTTATTCTTCTATGACACAAGTATATGCTTTAGAACAAAAACTTGCTGAAACTGAATAAGGAAATGCAATTGTTTCTAAGTTTTACACTCAACTCAAAACCATTTGGGATGAGATTAATGATGCAAATCCCTTACCTTACTGCACTTGTCACAAATGCACCTGTAATCTGACTCAGAAGATATACACCAGAGATCAAGAACATAAATTACTGTAATTCATAATGAAGTTAAATCATTGTTTTTCTACTGTAAGAAGGAACATTCTCATGACTCAACCTCTTCCTAAAGCAGCTCATGCATACAAAATATTTGCACAAGAAGAAAGGCACAAAGAAGTTGCTCAACTTTCTTCTCACAATGAGTCATTAGCCTTTGTTGCTGACAGAAAGCCATAAAAGCCATACCAGAACAACTCTCAACATCAGAAGTCCAATTACAACAAGTCTCAGAACTTAACTGGTAACAAGAGGCATGGTTCACATTATTACTGCACTCATTGCAAGGGGCCATGACATAGCGTGGAAAGATGCTTTAAGATTCATGGATTTCCACCAGGTTTCAAGGGGTTTAAGGACAAGAGAGTTGTAGCCTTAACACATTCAACTGAGTCATATGATCCTTATAACACTTCTGTTGATCTCAAACCAGATTTTATCTCTATTGATCAATTCAATCGATTATGAGCTTACTTCAGCAACAATAATCTACTATATCTGCAACTCAACCTACTGATGCTCAGAACACATCAGGCCTTGCTCTTGTAGCAGGTACATATTGCTTACTAATTTGCCTTAATAACACATGGTTGTTAGATAGTAGTGCCACTGACCACATATGTTCTACTCTGGATTCTTTTCACTCTTATACTCCAACCAAGAACCCTCATCATAATATTACCATTCCTGATGGAAGACAGATACCTATCCTTAATGTTGGGTTTGTGCAGCTAACCAAAGACATTATGCTAACTAATGTGCTTCACATCTAAGTTTGAGTTCAATCTCATCTCAATGAACAAACTTTGTCATGATTTGAATTGTCAAATCACTTTCACTCATAACTCTTGTTTTCTCCAGGGACAGACAGGACCTTCAATGCTTCTTGGTATATTAAAGGGTGGCCTGTACAATGTTGATACTTCTTTGACACCAGTGAAGCCTTTACCTTCTCAGCATACTTCATGGTTTTCTGTTCTAGATACTGCCAAACTGTGGCATCTCCGTTTAGGACATTTACCATTCACTCAAATAACACATGTATTACCTGATTGCATTGTAAAATCATGTCATCATGATATCATTTGTCAAGTTTTCCCATAGCTGCTAAGCAAACTAGAAAATCCTTCCCTATTAGTAGCATAAAAACTACTAAAGCCTTTGAAATGCTTCACATAGATGTATGGGGTCCATACAAAACCAAAACACATTCAGGTTGTACATAATTTCTGACTATAGTGGATGACTTTACTAGATCCACTTGGGTACATTTTCTGAAATATAGATCTGATTCAGTACATGTTCTAGACACTTTCTTTAATTATGCTTCAACACTGTTTAATGCTCATGTTATCTGGATGAGGTCTGATAATGCCAAAGAATTGGGAGAATGAGACATGAAGAAGCTATATGAACAGAAAGGCATACTACACCAAACAAGTTGTTATGATACTCCCCAACAAAATGGGGTTGTTGAAAGGAAGCATAAACACCTCCTAGAGACTGTTAGAGCACTCTTCTTTCATTCTAGGGTGCCAGCCAGATTTTAGGGGTGATTCCATTATTTGTGCAGCATATCTCATTAATAGAATGCCACTTCAAAGTCTTAAAAATGCTACCCTTATGCTAAGCTCTTTCATAAGGCTCCTTTCCTAGATCATCTTAAAGTGTTTGGGTGCCTATGTTACATTTCTACATTAAGAGTTCATAGGTCCAAGTTTGATCCTAAGGCACATCATGGGGTGTTTCTTGGTTATTCTGTCACTCAGGAGGGTTAAAAAATCCTTAATCTTACTAGCAATCAAGTTGTAGTATCCATGGATGCTGTCTTTCATGAAAGACATTTCCCATTTCATCTGATTCCTAGTGATGCTACACATTTCTCTGAAGATATCTTTGTTCCAACAGCCACTTATGACCTTTATGATGATGCATATCCATTTGCATCTACTTTTCCAACCTCTTCTACTACTTCTAATACTGTGCCTTCATCCCATGATACACCTCCCTCACATTCATCTACATTACACCCTTCTTCTGAACCTATACTTACACCAACCTCTTCTGAAAATATAACACCATCTTCTGTTTCATCATCCACTCTTGTTGATCTCAACCATGTCATTCCTCCCTCTCAACCACTTAGATGTTCTACTAGAACTTCTAAACCTCCTGCATACTTGAATGACTACCATTGCAATTATGTTGTTACTAGTTTTCTCCCTCAACATTGGTGTAATCTAGTGTCCTACACTTTTTATCTTGCTGCACATAAAGCTTTTTTTATCTGCTGCCATTTCTGAAATAAAGGAACCAGTGTCATATGCAGAAGCATCTTCTAAACCTGAATGGGTCATTGTAATGGATAAAGAAATTCCAGCACTAACTGCCAATCATACTTGGGATCTATTTCCCCTACCACATGGCAAAAAAGCTATAGGCAATAATTGGGTTTATAAAGTCAAGTTAAAAGCAGATGGCTCGCTTGAGAGATGCAAAGCCAGATTGGTTGCCAAAGGGTATAACCAGAGATATGGCATAGACTATGAGGAGACCTTCTCCCCAGTAGTCAAGATGCCCACCATCAGGTGCATTATTGCCTAAACTACTCATCATAAATGGCCTATTTACCAGCTTGATATTAATAATGCTTTTCTCTATGGAGAATTGCATGAAGAGGTCTACATGAAGGTACCTTCCAGCTTTCCTAATCCAAAAAATTATGTTTGCAAGCTAAAATAGTCCCTTTATGGACTTAAACAAGCTTCTAGGCAATGGTTTGCCAAACTTGTGCATGAACTCACTACACAAGGCTTCTCTCAGTCCAAGAATGACTATAGTCTATTCATCAAGAAATCTGAAGCTCATATTACCATAGCAGCTGTCACTAGGGGAAAAAAAAGGAAGGGCTGCGCAAGAAGGGCTGCGTTTTACTAAAAACGCAGCCCTTCTTGTATGAAGGGCTGCGTTTTCTTTAGAAACCGCAGCCCTTTTATTGAAGGGCTGCGTTTTCTTTAGAAACCGCAGCCCTTTTATTGAAGGGCTGCGGTTAACAAGATAACGCAGCCCTTCATGCAGTATGAAGGGCTGCGGTTCTGAGGCTAACCGCAGCCCTACTAATGAAGGGCTGCGGTTAGCCTCGAAACCGCAGCCCTTCATAAACGAAGGCTGCGTTTCCTAGACTAACCGCGACCCTTCCGATCCCACCATATCTCCAATTTTGCGCGCACACACAGTAGGTAGACATATTTTCTAAATTTCCCTCCCTTACACGCATTTGACGAGCGAAAAACCCCTTGCCCTCCCTCTCACTCACTCGCACATTAACCCTAACGCCCCACCGTAGCCCTGACGCCGGAGCACCCACATTGCTTCACCACCACAACCCTTCTCTTTCTTCACCTCTCTTCTCTTCTCTTAGCTTCTCTTCTCTTCTTTTCTCTTCTCTTCTCCACCATTTGAGTGGGTTTAGGGTGTGGAGCTCCTCCACCACTACGCAGCGCCACCACCCACAAGCGGCAACAACTACCACCACCACTTGCCCTACTCTTTCTTCATTGCTAGCGCTTGGGTTTAGCTAATTTTTTGCTTAGTTAAGTATGAATTAATGTTTTTAAGTTAGTTTTGTTTTTCTTAATTGAATTAAATAATTAATGTGCAATGTGGGTTTTGTTAATTGTAGGAAGAAGAGGCTTAGGAAGGCAAATAAAGTTCCAACTATCTCTACTCTCTTCATTGCTTATCATTGGTGTTAAGAGGTAACTAGTTTAATTTCGTTGTCTTTTTTGTTTGATTTAATTTGTTGATGAGACAAAGTTGTCATGTGATTCAATTTGATTAATTTATGATAATTTATTGATATATGTATTTCTTATAATGTATGTAGATTTCTTGATATGAGATTGTATGAAAACGCAATGTAATTTAGCTATGAAATCTACAAGTTGTTTGAATTGTCATCATATGCCTAGATACTAGTTCAAGACTTACTCATTAGGAGTAAGTCTTGAATAGTCCCCGGTTTGGGACTGTTCTTGGACGTTTGATCTCACTTAGGTGGTGAATGTGTGTCTTCTTTTCAATTCTGAGGAAAATCTTGGCTCATCGTTTCTCTACATTGTTCTCTTAGATAAGCAATTATCTACATTGTGTAGTTGGAGAACTGTAGGGAAATGCTGCCGGATTTTCCTTAGAATTGAAAAGTTGGCACACATTCACTAGTGAGATTAGACGTCCAAGGATGGGTTAGGTTGGAGTGATAAGGACCTTCGGCTGCATGCATACAATTGAACATGTCACTATCTTAGATTGCTCTATACGTGTGTGATATGATGATATGTGAGTGTATGTACTTAAATAATGATTGATGCATTATAATGAATGGTTGTGTTTAATTATTAGAGGTCTTCTTGAATGAGATGGATCGTACTTGGATGTATGGTAGTCGTGAATCGATTGAGTTTGTGAAAGGGGTCTCGGAATTCTGTACAACTGCATTACAATATCAAGCATCCTCTGGAGCAATCGACTTTTATTGTTCTTGTTTCGATTGTAGAAATGTGAGCAAGGTTAGTAGTATACATGTGGTTAGGGAGCATGTCTTTCGTCGTGGGTTTAGGCCTCAATACCACGTATGGGTTTGGCATGGTGAGCGGGGAAGTATATAGGAAGCTCCAGAGTAATGAACGATGTATGTGAATAAAAGAAGGATGATGAGTTCGGGGATGAGAATTTGGATGATGAGTTTGCGAGATGATGATAGGGATCGGGTAGACGAGATGATACACGAGGTTGAAGATCGATCGTGTAAACGACCTCGTATTTTTGAGTCTATGTCCGAGGCCGCTGAAAAGCCGTTGTATCCAGGTTGTACAAAGTACACCAAACTTTCCGCGGTGATAACACCTGTTCAACATTAAGTCGAAAGCTGGTTGGACGGACTCTAGTTTCACATCGTTGTTGGAAGTTTTAGGCGATATGCTCCCCGATGGAAATGAACCGCCAAATTCGTACTATTATGCGAAGAAACCGATGTGTCCTTTCGGTTTAGAGTACGAGCGGATACATGCTTGTCCTAACGATTGTGTGCTTTATCGTAATGAGTATGAGCATTTACATGAGTGTCCAAGTTGTGGATTGTCGAGGTACAAGCGTGAAGGAGCTGGAGGTAGTGAAGGACCACCAGCTAAGGTGTTGTGGTATTTACCCATAATACCTAGATTTAAGCGCATGTTCTCAATTAAAGGAGATGCGAAGAATTTGAGGTGGCATGCGGATTGTAGGAAGAAAGACGGCGGTCAAGCATCCTCCTGGATTCGCCCGAGTGGAAAAGTATCAACGGGGTGCATAAGGCATTTGGTAATGACGATAGGAATCGAGGCTTGGATTATGTACGGATGGCATGAACCCTTTTGGCAATCTCAGTTCGCAGCATAGTACATGGCCAGTGGTCTTAGTGGTTTATAACTTGCCTCCTTGGTTGTGCATGAAACGCAAGTACATGATGCTGTCGCTTCTTATATCGGGGCCCAAACAACCTGGAAGTGACATTGATGTATACCTCCAGCCGCTTGTTGAAGATTTACAGAAGATGTGGAACGAAGGAGTGTTAGTATTTGATGCGTATGTTAATGAGATGTTCACTCTGCGTGCCATGCTTTTTTGTACTATGAACGATTATCCAGCTTATGGGAACTTATCTGGGTATAAGACGAGAGGAAAACAACCCTGCCCAATTTGTGTAGATGACATGAAATCTACACACCTTAAGGGCTGCAAACATGTGTATATGCGCACACGAAGGCACCTCAGATGCGACCATCCCTATAGGTTTAAGAAGAAGGCATTCGATGGGACGGTTGAAGAAGAAGTTGCTCATAGACCATTAACTGGTAATGAAGTTTATAATCGGTGAAGGGCATTGAAACAATCTTTGGTAAACTCTGCTAGTGAGGTTGATCGACCTACGGGATTATGGAAAAAGGAGTCCATTTTTTGGAAACTCCCATATTGGAAAGATCTAAAGGTCAGACATTGTTTGGATGTCATGCACATAGAGAAGAATGTTTGTGAAGCTATTCTTGCGACACTTATGAATATTCCGGGCAAGGCAAAAGATGTTAAGGCGTCACGACTTTACTTGGAAAAACAGGGGCTTCGACCAGAGTTGTGGGCTCAGAAAAGGGACGGAAGGAAGAAGAAAGTAGTGGAGGAAAGGGTTGATGATGAAACTCGAGAAAAGTAAAAAAGAAGGTGGAGGATTCGGAGAAGAATTATTTGCCACCAGCTTGCTACACGATGTCACGTGCGCAGAGAAACGGATTTTTTGCGAGTCATTGTATGGCATTAAGGTCCCAACCGGCTACTCATCGAATATGAAGCGGTTTGTTACCTTAAATGGTGAATTGAAGTTATCGAGTATGAAATCTCATGATTGTCATGTCATGATGCAAGTATTCTTACCGATTGCAATTCGTGGGATACTTCCAAAGCATGTGAGGCACACCATTACCGAACTTTGTTCATTTTTCCATACAATATGCAGCAAAGTCCTAGAACCGTCGACCCTCGATTCCTTGCGCGGCGAGTAGTTGAAACTCTATGCAAATTTGAGATGTTTTTTCCCCCGCATTCTTTGACATTATGGTCCATCTCATTGTCCATCTAGTTCGAGAAATTAAGCTGTGTGGTCCAAGTGTTTTTGAGGTGGTGCTATCCTTTTTGAGAGATATATGGGCACTTTGAAGGATAAAGTTCGGAATCCCGCACAACCAGAAGGTAGTATAATTCAAGGGGTTGTGGGTGAATAGATCAGTAAGTTTGTGGCTGAGTATTTTGCTAGTGTTGGTCCTGTTGGACTTCCGACATCCCGACACGAGGACAGACTTGAGGGCATGGGCACAATTGGTTCAAAATTGATCACACCTTCCGTAGAAAAGCGTAAACAAGCTCACTTATTTGTATTGCATCACATAGCATTGTCCATCCTTATTTAAATGAACATATGGAGGAATTACGTGTTAGCAATCCTGGAAAAGGAGTTAGGGCATTGACGCAAATGCATAACAAGACTTTCATTGATTGGTTTCATAAACGAGTAGTGAATGATTTGGATGAAAGTGTTCCTAAAACAGTCAAGTGGTTAGCATTTGGTCCTCGTGAAGTTGTACGCTCTTATGAGGGTTATGATATTAATGGGTATACGTTTTGGATTGAACGTCAAGATCTGAAGTCAACATCGCAACAAAATAGTGGTGTTTCACTTGTGGCGTCAGCTACACAATACGCAAGCTCGAAGGATAAGTCGCATGTACATGCTGAAAGCAATTATTATGGGCGAATAGAAGAAATATGGGAGCTGGACTACTGTACTTTTAATATTTGCCTCTTGTGTTGCAAGTGGGTTGACGATAATCGACGTTGCGTAAGAAAAGATGATCCTTGCGGATTCACTCTTGTTGACCTTAGTCGTCTACGTGAACTGAGGAGCCATTTGTAATTGCATCACAAGTTAAGCAAGTTTTTTTTGTAACTGATCCTGCTGATAATAAGTGGTCAATTGTTGTACCTGGTAAAAGGAGTATCCTCGGTATTGGTGATGTTGATAATGAGGAAGAATATGATGCATTTGAGGACCTCCCCCTTTTACCTATCCTGAAAATAGTGTGGAAGATGATGTGAATATGTCGGAGAACTATATGCGTGTAGATCACACGGAAGGGATACATGTACTTGAGGATCCTAAGAAACGGCGGAAGGTCAATAAATCATGAGACATAAACTCAGGTCTGTGTAATTTCTCCAATTTGTAATTCTTTTTTAACATGATTATATGAGGTATAATGTACCTATTGTGTAGAGTTTTAGGCTTGCATTTGTTGTTGGTTGCATTTCGGGAACGAAAAGGTCATTTTAGGCCTAGTTTTGCATTTTTGCTTCCAAATCGTACTTATCGAGTCATTTAACCCCAAATGCATTTTGAACATGATAATATGAGGCATAATGTAACTATTGTGTAGATTTTTAGGTTTGCAATTGTTGTAGGCTGAATTTTGGGAACGAAAAGGGCATTTTAGCCCTATTTTTGCCTTTTCGCGTCCAATTCGTATTATCGCTTCATTTAACCCCAATTTCATTTTGAACATGATAATATGAGGCATAATGTAACTATTATGTAGATTCTTAGGCGTGCATTTGTTTTTGGTTGTATATCGGGAACATAAATGTGATTTTAGCCCTATTTTTGCCTTTTCGCCTCCAATTCATGTTTCTCGAGTCATTTAACTCCATTTTCTTTTTGAAAATGATAATATAAGGTATAATATAACTAGTGTATAGAGTTTTAGGCTTGCATTTGTTTTTGATTGAATTTCGGGAAGGTATATGTCATTTTTTAGAACTACTAACTACGGTAAATGATTGAATTCTTATATTATGTGTTTATTCCTTGGTTGTTTTGCAAGGTTTATATGAATAACACACCACGTTTGAGGGGCTTCACCACAGACGAATTACATGAAGTTCGGGATAAGTTGGCGTCCCACATTTGTGATGATTGCTTATGATACATCTACTAGTTTGTATCAATTCTATGTACACTTTTTACATTATTAAATATATACATATTTAAAGTTAATTATTACGTTCACAAAACTTGTCATATATATATTATTGCAATTTGATTGGTCTTTTTTTGTGTCGAAGGGAGGTTTTGGGTGGGGATGGGGTGGGGGGCCGCCATGGGGTGGGGGTGGGGGCGGGCGGGGTGGGGCTTGGGTCCGGCGGGGGTGGCGGGGTGGGGGGGGTGGGGTGGGGCTGGGTCCGGCAGCGGGGGGGGGTCAGGGGGTGGGTTGGGTAGGGGTGGCGGGGGTGGGGGCCGGGCAGGGGTGGGCAAGGGGGTGGGGGTGGGGGGCAGGGGTGGGGGGGCAGGGGGTGGGGGAAGGGGTGTCTTTGGTGGGCCGGGCAAGGGGGTGGGGGGTGGGCATGGCGGGTCAGGGGGTGGGTGGGCTGGGGTGGGGGGTAATGGGGGGGGGGGGGGGTCGGTGGGCAGTGGAAAGTGAGTGCGTGGGAGCGGGGTGGCGGGCTGGGGTGGCGAGGGGCAAGTGGCTGGGCCGGGGGGCGGGGTGTCTTTGGGGGTGGGGGCGGCAGGGGTGGGGGTGGCAGGGGGGGGGGGCGAGGGTGTCTTTGGGCCGGAGGGTGGCGGGGGTGGGCCGGGCAAAGGGGCTGGGGTGGCAGGTGGCGGGGGGGTCAAGTGGGGTAGCGAGGGGGCTGGGCCGGGTGAGGGATGGTCGAGGGTGGCAGGGGGTGGCGAGGGGGTGGCCGAGGGTGGCGGGGGTGGTGGCGGGGGTGGCGGGGGGCTAGCCGAGGGTGGCAAGGGGTCTTTGGGGATGCAGGGGCTGGCATATTTAATTTATTTTTTAAAAAAAAAAATTGAATGTGAAGGGTCATGGTTTTAGGCCTAAACCGCCCCCTTCACTTTAATAAGGCTGCGGTTTAGGCTAAAAACCGCAGACCCTTCATTTAGAGAAGGGCTGCGGTTTAAGCCAAAAACGCAGCCCTTCAAGCTTAGAATGGCTGCGTTTTGGGCCTGAACCGCAGCCCTTCTTATCTATTGAAGGGCTGCTATGGAAAGGGCTGTTGGCCAAAAACGCAGCCCTTAGGGCTGTTTTGACCGCAGTCCTTCCTTGTTTTTCCACTAGTGTGTATATGTGGATGATATCATCCTCATAGGTACTGATATCACTTCTATTGATGCTCTCAAGGCCCATCTCCACTTCAGTATAAAGGACTTGGGACTTCTACACTATTTTCTTGGTATTGAGGTATGTTATGTTCTTGAAGGTGTTATCCTCAGTCAGAAAAAGTTTACTAAGGAATTGCTTGTAGATTGTGGATTTGATGTCTCTAAGAAAGCAACTACACCTCTCCCCCTTAACATTAAACTTCAAGCTTTTATTGGAGATCTTCTACCAGACCCTGAAGTATACAGACCTCTTGTTGGCAAATTGAACTTTTTCTCCAATACTAGGCCTGACTTAGCCTATACTGTGCAAACTCTAAGCTAGTTTATGCAAACTCCTAGAACTTATCATCTTCAAGATTTGATGCATACTCTCAGATATGTTTATAGCACTCAAGGACAAGGCATCCTTCTCACTGGTCATGACCAGGGGAGGATCTAGCGTGGGTTCAGTGGGTTCAGCTGAACCCACAAAAATTTGGAAAAAAACAAGGAAAAATTCTGGAAAAAAAAAAAAAAAAAAGGTTAAAAGGAAGGAAGCGCGCTAGAGTTCAATATGATCAGCCATAGCTCAGTGGTCCGCGTACCGCGTGAAAACTTAATGAATTCTAACACCTGCGTCGGGAGTTCAAGCCTTCTCGTTCTTTTTTTTTTTGTTTGAATCTTGTTTTCTTTTCCCCAATTCCCCCCAATAACTTAGACCCAGTTTCTCTATCCTCTCTTCGACACACTGTGCGACATTTCACAAACAAAAAAACCTAGGGTTTGTTTCTCAAATCTGAAACTCGACGCAGACTGAAAAGCACGAACCACGAGGCCACTATCCACGACCTGACGACAGGGCAGGCTCCTCTCGCACTTCCGATGACCACCGTCCGCCGGCCGTGGCATAATTCTCATCTCTCCTCTTCTGTCTTCCCTGTACTCGAATTTACTTAGGTAATTGACTAATTTCTTTCACTTTCATTTACCAATTCATTTAGTAATCAAGTAATGTTTGGATAGATGGTTATTTAGTATTTACAAATTAAATTATTGGAATGTTTGGATGAATTGAATTGAAATTATTGGAATGCTTCATGGTTCATGCTTGGATGAATTGAATTGAAATTATTGGAATGCTTCATGCTTGGATGAAAAGTTTGAAACACTTTTGGAAGTCTCAAAAGTCTTCCGCTTGTTCTTCACCAAATACAAGGGAGTCTCCAATTGATGAGGATGAACTTTAATCCCATCCCGCTGCCCCTAGTTCACTGCCACCACAAGTTCCACAACAAAGTCAACAAAACACTCCACAAAGAGCAAATTATTCAAATGCTAATGTGGAAGATAAGACTTATGATGTTGAACTTCTCCCTCACGATCCGGGAAAGAGGATTCCGATCATAGAGTATCCTAAAAATGATCAAGATGCCATGAGAAGAGGATATGTTGCTAAGAAACGTTGTGCCCCACGCACTCATCATTTTCCACTGCTTTGTCATTAAAGGATGCAATTGAGACGTTGCTTATAGATCATTCATTGAGTTTGTCTAGAGTTCGAGGGCAAGGTTATGATGGAGCGAGTAATATGAGGGGGGAGATAAATGGGATTAAAACTTTGATAATGAAAGATACTCGTTCTGCTTATTATGTACACTGTTTTGCTCATCAACTCCAATTAACTCTTGTTGCCGTTGCCAAAGAAAATGATGATTGTATTTGTCTTTTTGAGCAACTTAGTATGTTGTTGAATGTTATTGGAGTTTCTTGTAAGCGAAGGGAAATTATTCGAGAGATACAAACTCAAGAAGTGCTAGAAGCATTAGAAGTGGGTGAAATTGAAAGTGGGCAAGGGTTAAACCAAGAGCTTGGTTTGGGAAGGCCCGGTGATACTCGTTGGGGTTCACACTATAAAACCATCAACAACGTCACTTCATTGTTTTCTACAATCATTAAGGTTCTTGTGAAAATTGGGGAAAATAAGATTTATAAGGAGGATCGTGTGAAAGCTATTGCTATTATGTCTTCTTTTGAGTCATTTGAGTTTGTTTTCATGATTCATTTGATGTTGGAAATATTTGGGCAAACCGATAAATTGTGTCAGGCTTTGCAAAGAGGAGACCAAGATATTGTTAATGCTATGTCATTCGTTTCTTTGACTAAAGAAAGACTACAAAAGTTGAGGGACCATGGATGGGATAACTTTTGCAATATAGTAACTTCTTTTTGTGCTAAACATGATATTGAAGTTCCTAATATGGATGATTTGTATGTTCCTCGGGGAAGATCGAAACGCTTCTTTGCCAAAGTTATCAATTTGCATCGCTTTCGGATTGAAATGTTTTTAAGTGTCATTGATTTGCAACTTCAAGAGCTTAATAATAGGTTTGATGAAGAAAATATGGAGTTGCTTATTTGTATGGCATGCTTGAATCCCGTTAATTCATTTGCCGCATTTGGTACTCAAAAGTTGGTTAGACTTGCCGAATTTTATCCAAAAGAGTTTCCAAGTAATGATATGACAAGGCTTCGACATTAACTTGAGTTCTTTTATGATGATATGCGGAAAGATGCAAGGTTTGAAAACTTGAAAGATATTAATGAACTTTCTATGAAGCTTGTTGAAACGGGTAAGCATATTTCTTATCAACAAGTTTACTTGCTTGTGAGACTAGTATTGATCCTTCCGGTGGCGACGGCAAGTGTGGAAAGAGTGTTTTCCTCAATGACTTATGTGAAGAACAAGTTACGTAATAGCATGAGTGATCAACTATTGAATGATAGTTTAGTCACCTTTCTTGAGAGAGATATTTTTTCTCGAGTTAGTGATGATGATGTATTAGAATGCTTTCAAAATATGAAAACTTGTAGAATGATTTTTTAGTTTTTTTTCTTGTAATTTAAGAAGTTATTCTCGTATTTATCGGTTGTAATTCCGAACTTGAATTGATGTATTTTATTTTTAAGCAATTTAAATTGATCTTTTTTTTTTTGTTTAACGTCTCTTCAATTCCGAACCCACGTGGGTGAAATCCTGGATACACCACTGGTCATGACTCTTTAACTTTGCAAGCTTTTTCAGATTCTGACTGGGCAACTTGTAATGACACTAGAAGATCCATCACTGGATACATTCTGTTATTTGGCAAGTCTCCCATCTCTTGGAAATCCAAGAAACAAGGAACAATCAACAAATGATCTTCAGAAGCATAGTACAGAGCCATGGCTACTGCTGAAGTAACTTGGGTAGTTAGACTACTAGAAGAGTTGGGTGTTTCTATCCTCAAGCCTGTTACATTGTTTTGTGATAATCAGAGTGCCTTCCACATTGCAAAGAACCCAAGTTTTCATGAGTGAACGAAACACATTGACATTGAATGTCATTTTACTAGAGACAAAGTCTTAGAGGGCCTTCTTCAACTATCTTATCTTCCTACACATTCCTAGCAGATGTTCTTACAAAGACTTTGTCTTCTCCTTATTTCAGGTCTCTTTTATCCAAGTTGGGATTGGTCTCTCTCCCCCCCTCCCAACTTGAGGGGGGGGTATTGGAACTATAGGAACTACACCTCCAGATACTCAAGCTACTGAGATGACTAAGCTTACTTCAGCTGCCCCTCTCATTGACTTCTATCAAACGCCAGCTATTAGTTAGCTCATTTGTAATTAGTTAAAGTTTGTTAGAGTTTGTTAGCTCTTAGTCTCTATGCATAAATACATTCTATCCCTTGTAAGTTAATTATTCACTATTACACAAAAATAAGAAATAGTCTAAATTCTTTCTCTCTCTCTATTTTCTTTCTCTAAAGCAATACTGATAATTCTTCACAAATCATCAACTATCAGCATGATATACCCCAAGGCTATTTTTTCATCAACTTAATGCGAGATTGAGAAATAGGAGGTGAGTAAAAAACATATCACCATCAATATGATGAAACCCATACAAGACGTTCCTCTTAATTTTAAAATTTGTACCAAATAGCACATGTCCTTAAAATACATCCTTCCCTGGGGTAGATTACCTGAAATATACAAATAATTAGAGATTCACAACAATGTTTATATGTTTTCTTAGAGCTAAGGATACATTAAAGACCTAAATCTTCACAAAGTTTAGGGTTAAGTGATACTTGTCGTTTACCGTATACAAATTAATAATTTATAATACCTATCTTAGTCCTTCAAAAATATTAACAACTAGTAAAAGGGTAAGAAAGGGTCGATCCCACGAGAAGATTATTGTAATATTCCTAACTCTCAAAGCTTAACTAACAACAAAAATAACCATTATACACATAAATAACATAAATACTAGTATATACATTATTTACTCTTATGAACATAAAATATAGGGGGTTTTCGAAATCATTCTAGAGTAACTAATATTAATAAGTTTAGAGAAAAACAAACAAAAACTATTCTACTATTCACAAGTGATAAACAAGCAACCAACATAACGTAGGTTCGATCATGGATAAATTAGACGCAACTTAGTTTCTTAATCCCAGTCATTTGGTCTAGTTCAATAATAAGTTCGGTATCTAGGTTGTCGAACTACCGCCTCGGTCAGTTTGTTATTAAGCTCACTAAAAACTTAGAAACTTGCTAAAATATTGCCAACCCGATAAACTTCCTTTATCAGATCAATTCATATACTCAATAAATTACCATGAGCCGCTCACACTAATAATATTGAGCCGTTAACTCTAAATAACCATTAAACGCCACGTCTAATAGAAATCTAGCATAGCTTAGTTACTGTATACATGTAATCGTGCACTATCACAAGCATAAATATTAAACTTTTAATTCTAGCAATGATCATATGAATTGAATAAATACCAAACTTAACATTGAAATATGAATAAACTCGGCGTTCAAACACTTAGACTAAAATCAGAAATTCGAAACCAAAATAACATCTAATTTACAAGTATAACAACCAAGTTCAATCACAAAAGCTAGATAATTAAGGAATAAAGTAGAGAGAAACTTATGAAATTCGGATTAACCCAAGGCAACCGCTGCACTTGATTCTCCACAAATGTCGACCACTCTCCTGCAATACTCCTCAATCTCGTAGCCTCGGATCTCCTTGTATTATTACTACCTTGCTCTCACAACTCTAAATTTATGTCGCTCTGCTTGTGTGTGTTCTTGTGGTAAAAATTAGGGATTTATATACCCAATTGAGAAATCCCCAATTACCAAATTTTTGGAAATTACTTGTAGAGAAAAAGATGTGATCTCTGATTCCCTAATTACTTTTATATTCGTATCTGGGAGATTCTTGCTGTGAATTGTGTTGACTTGGAAAAGAAAGAATTTCTCTTTCTTTGGTTTGCTCGTGAAACTGGGAAGATGGAGTAAGTTTTGCTCCTATTTTTTTCTTTTTCTTTTGTTTGCCACCTTTTCTTTACCCCACGTACAGTGGATTCTCCTTAATGGACTTGTTGCTTTACCTTGCTTTCTTTTGTTCTTTGTTGCCTTCTTTTACCAATGTGAGCCTATAATAAAAATAACACACTATTTAAGCTACTTAATCACTATAATATAATATAGACATAATAAATAACCCACTAATAATAAAAGTCAATAAAAATTATAAAATAACACATATAAGACACTATAAGACTTATTTTAGGGGACAAAAATATAGAAATATATGCACTTATAAAATTCCCCCACACTTAGCTTTTGATCGTCCTCGATCAAAATATTACTAATAGAGAACTATATGCAACCTAATACTAAATGCAAGACTAATATTCCACCTCAATTTTCTTTATTGAAGATAACTAAATTAAATAAGTACAAGATAAGAAACTAAAACATTTTAAAGTTAGTCACAAAAACAGTGAGAAAATGTTAGTGGGGATGCTATAATCTTAGCATTTAAACAATAAAACTATCAAAATTCATAATACTTCATGAAATATTGATTTCTTCACAACTCAAAAATAGCTAGCATGGATCCACACTTTTTTGTGCGTTGGGTTCAATAAATAGACCCTCACAAGTATAAATTAAACATTCAACTCTCATGTGTTTAGGGTTAAGTAATATTCACTCAACCTATAACAAAATCGACTCAAAATGGAGTATATTTCTTTAAACTTGACCATCGTCTCAATTCTCCACTTGTATGGTGACATAATGCATAAAGATCAAAAGGTCTTTCAAAAGGTTGTAACGTAGCTAAGGTTAAAAGGTAGGATAAAATTTAGGAATGTGGAGTTAAAAAGAAGCCAATCTAAAGGAAGCAAAAATATATGACCTAAGATATTTCGGTCACAACAAACTCCATATATATACATTGAACATCATAGTCTAACTACATTAATTTTTTTTATATTATCTCATCCTCCATATCAACCACAAATAATAATGCAATTGCAACAATTCCACATATATTTCATAGCATTTTCACCTATCTATAATCTTCAAACACTTTTTTTTATTCTTCTGTTTTGCTTCTCAAATAATATTTTTTTAATTTTTTTTTTCTAATGTCTTAACCCCTGTTTTGTTTTTCTTCCCTTTTCTTTTCACAATAATTCTTCACCATAACACAAACTTACAATACAATTTAATAACTCCCCTTAGCCAGGCTTGGATAGAATATGTAGGAGGCCGCAAGTTTGTAATGTATGGTTAGTAAAGAAAGGATTTTAAGGCTCAAAAGGGATAAACAAAGGGAAATATTATATGAAAGAAAAATCTCTAGAGCTAAAATATATATGAAAAGAATGCCTAAATCATTTCTTCATAGCATTTGTCACAAAAGTTTCAAAGAGTACCAAGTCAAGTTCAAGAGCCACACTTCATTGAGGAACTATTACACAAGAAAGAAAATAATGAGACTGATGCAGATATATCAGTCTAACAGGCTCAAAAGCTCACAAGGTTTTGGTCTATCTATCTAGCCAACTTATTTAGGAGAAGTAAAATTTATTTTTTCAATGATATTATGAATCTCTCAAGTCTAACCATTCTCTTACCAATCACATAGGCATTCCCAAAATCTTTATTTTAGAACAAATTTTTTTGGTTGAAAATAAGTTAGATTAGAGTTTCTTATCAACTTTGCTAATAGCCATGCCTTAGGAAATAAAGAGGTGGAATCCTAAACTTAATTGTAAATAAAAATCTTATGAGTAATGCAAACAAAAATCATTTTTTTGTCTTTTTTTTTTTTATGAATGAAATAACAAAGAAATAAAACTACTATGCAAATGTACTAGAAAGGAAACTCATACTAGCCTAAAGCATAGTTCAGTCACAACGCGACATCTATAACTTGTAATCCAGCCTCTTGTTTCCAACAAGCACAAGTTTTATTAATTTATACTTCTTTCTCTACACAAAACCAGCTATACCACAAGATCGAATAAGCATGCATATCCCCCACACTTACATTTTTCTTTGTCCTCAATGAAAAAGGAAAAAAAATTGAAGGAAAGAATGAGAGGACTTAGCTGGTTTATTTTGTGATGAATCTGGAAGCAGGTGACATTGCCTTAGTACTGTGCGGTTGTACTGCTATCAATAATGTGCTGGACCAGTGAGTGTCGTGTGTTTGTAGCGCATGTTGATATGCTCGACCAAGGGGTCAGACCATGCCACCATTAGGCTTAGCAAGCTCCATTATAATCTAAAATCAAGATATAAATAAATTAAGTGCATATGAAGAAGGAAAAAAAATTCAGCAAAACAGAACCGAAATATAAAAGAAAATAGAGCAGTCATGGGTTGCCTCCCAAGTAGCGCCTTTAATTTACGTCGTTGGCTCGACGTATTTTTCATGACTTTAGAGAGTAGTTCCTGCAGTTGCATCTGCAAACACCTGTTCAATACCCACATTCACCACCATTTCATCTAACAAAATCTCCAAATTGTCCATATCTATCTGTTCAAGACAATCACCCATATCATTATTAGTAGTATGGGTATCTAAATTATGAGTTTGATCATGAAACACATTGATCTCTATCCTTTGTCCAGTACTTGCTAAAGTAACAGTGCCATTCTCCACATTGATTAAGGCTTTTGAAGTTTACAAAAATGGTCTTCCTAACAAGATGTCAGAGTATGGCTTGTATGAAGCACAAGAAAGTCAACAGGAAATATCATATTTTTAACTTGAATGAACACGTCTTAGAGAAGCCCAAGAGGATAAGCACTAGTACTATTAGCCATTTCAAGAACTAGATTTGTACTCTTTAAAGGACCAAATTCATGCATTTCATATATGTAATGAGGCAAGACATTTATAGAAGAGCCTAAATTCAAGACACATCTGCGAAAACAATCCTTACCTACTCTACAAGGAATAGAAAAGGATCCTGGATCAGCACACTTAAGGGGAATGTACTATTTAACAAGGTCTTAGATATGGAAAAGGAATCATGAATATAGAACACCAAGAAAGCCAAAATATACTTAATTAAGGTCCACAATATGTTGTCAAGTTCATAATACCATATGAGACATCAGACTTCTAAGTTCAACAGATTTATAAATTACAAGTACCTAAAATTGTTGCACAGTATATACCTGTTAAAACTAATTTGTCTTGTATATTTCTATTAAATTATCTTGACAAAACTAAGTCATGGCAATCATAATGTGAACATATATTGTAAAGGATAACTCCATATTAAAGATCAATGCCATACAGACTGTTAATATGCATGATAAGTTTGACGATCCATGGATTGTGCTGCTAGGAGCACAATGAGAACTGTGCTCCTAGGAGCACAATGAGAACTGTGCTCCTACAATGCAAAATAGAACATTTACGAAAACGAAAACGAACATTTTACTGTTGAAGTGGAACATGACAATAATTCACTTACGAAAACAAACATTTAACTGTTGAAGTGGAACATTACAAGAGTTCACTTACGAAAACGAACATTTTACTGTTGAAATGGAACATTACCAGAATTCAATTACGAAAATGAAAATTTTAGTGTTGAAGTGGAATATTACCAGAATTCAATTACTTAAATAGAACACTTGATCATCAGATATAGAACATGTTGTCAAGGAAAAAAGAACATATTTTTTTGCTAAAAAATAAGCTTTAAACGAACATTTTTTAAAATAGAACATTTGCTTATCGAAAATAGACCAATTTTCACGGAAAGTAGAACATAATTTTTTTGCTGAAAAATAAGCTTAAAAGTTAAAACGAACATTTATTAAAATAGAACATTTGATTATTGAAAATAGAATAATTTTTACGGAAACTAGAACATATTTTTTTGCTGAAAAATATGCTTAAAACGAACATTTGTTAAAATATAACATTTGCTTATTGAAAATAGAACCATTTTCACGAAAAATAGAACATATTTTTTCGCTAAAAATATGCTTAAAACAAACATTTGTTGAAATAGAACATTTACTCATCGAAAATGGAACAAATTTACTAGGTGCACCTTGTGCACCGTGCTTCTGGGAGCACAATAGAATTTTTAATACTTAGGTATATAAACTCATAATGTATTAAGTTATCAAGAGTTGTGATTGTGATTTGAGAGTTAATAATATCGAGAAAAAGTATACTCGAAAATAGAATAGGACTCTAACCATTAGTTAGTTACCTAAACTAGCACATACTTAGAGCCGGGAAAATAGACTCGTATCCATTGACCCGACCCAAAATACCCAACCTGAGATCCGTTTTCACCCGAAAGTAATGACCCGAAATAGAACTAAAACCTGAAATAACCCGACTTGAAAGTAAATAGACCTGAATATGACTCGAACCCGAACCTACCTACTCGAAATTGACCCGATAATTATGATCCGATGCCAACTCGACCAGTATTAGGGGAAAATTCAATTGTTAGAGGGAAATTCAATTGTTACCCACCCTTTTTGTTTTTGCTGAAATTTCATTCCAGATTTGCAGTGGCCATGTTAACTGTCATGTAGTCATATTAGTTAGTTTTTAAACAAATTTAAAGAAAAAATTATCGTGAAATACTAGATATGAGTTAGCCACTGTCCATTAATTACTTCACTAACACTTATTAATCTTATATGTGTTTTATTTATTTGCTACGTTAGAAACCCGATCTAACCCGACCCGTATACCTGAGCAGATTTAACCCAACCTGATTTAACCAGACCCGATGCAACCCGAAATTTCATGGACCTGTGATGGACCCGTACCCGAACGTACCCGACTAGACCCGAACTTAACCCGAATACAAAATTAAGATTATGATTAGACTTGTATGACCCGTTTGCCACCTCTACACATACTCTAGTTTCCTAAACATACATAAATTCTAAAGTCTAAACACCACATAACTCTAACTTATCTCTAACAGTGACGACCGAATGAAGATTATTGAGAATGAAATATAAGGAAACAAACAAGGCAAAAGGAAGGGAGTATAACATAACGTACAGAAGCTGCTGGTTTTTGCAACCAATTACAATTCCCTGAAGCTTAGCAGTTACTTCAATATCAGACAATTCATTGGAGTTTTCCTCAGACCCAAATTTTTTTTAAAAAGCACCTTACAAAACATAAAATTTGCGAGAAATCAGTTTATATAATTTTTTTAAAAAACAAACCTTAAATAAAAAATTTCTTACGAGAACAAACCTTATGCCTTATTTTGACTAGGGATGGCAATAGGTCGGGTCTGGGTCGGGTCCACCCGGATCCAGACCTAGGCCCGTTTATTTTTTACAGACCCAGACCCAAAGGGTCAAGATTTTTCAGACTTAGACCCAGACCCGTTGGGTCCTAACTGGGTCCTTAATGGGTCCTTCTTAGTTTTTAGTTTTCATCACATTTTTGAATCTATGTAATTAAAATTTTCGCACTAATATATATAGATCATGCATCCATGAGTAAAGCATTATCTAAACAAAATTTTAAAAATTAACTCATAAAATCTTAAAATGTTACAACTTACAAAGTTACAAGTCTTAGATGGAGTTACAACACTAACGAGTTCACAAAATCACAACTCATAAAACCTTAGAGTTTAGGTATAATTTTTTTTTTAAATATGTAAATGGGTCTGCGGGGCGGGTCTGGGTCTGGCATATGTGGACCCGGGCCCAAACCCGACCCATGCTCTTCGGGACCCAAACCCGACCCAGACCCGGGTCGGGTTTGGGTCCCGAAGAGCATATTTCTGGACCCAGACCCTTATAAATGGGTCGGGTCCTAGCGGGTCTGGGCGGGTCCAGGATCCCATTGCCATCCCTAATTTCGACCATTGATCCAAGGTTCCGGCATTGACCATGTCATGGATTTTGTTGGGTTTAAAAGTCACTTGTCTTACCCATGACATGGTGAATGCAGGAACTTGGATCAATGATTGGAATACAGCACATGGTTTGTTCTCGCAAAAAAAAATGGTTTAGGTTTGTTTTCGTAAAAATAAATTATATAAGATAGTTTCTCACAAATTTCATGTTTTATAAGGTGGTTTTTGACAAAAAAAAACCTATTAATTAAAATATAGATGCTCATCCAATTCTATTCCACTATCAAAGAAGTATATACAAAATTATATTTCCCTATCACTTGTAATTTTGTCTCACACCAATAGTTATAAATTATAATACTCCAAAAACAAACTGAATAAAACTAGAGAAGCATATGCGTCATTGATCACGTATTCATCTTGGTTTATTCCAAGACAAGAAATTTTGATCACGTATTCATCTTTATTTATTTAAGACCATGTGTTTTTCTTCAACATAGAAACAAAAGTCCAAATGAGGAGTACAATATACTACTACTATCTTACACTTTTACACATTATTTTCCATGCATCAGGAAAAAGAGAACGAGAATTGATTAATGGAAACTGAGGATGAAATACCCTAAGATCAAAAAGACAAGAGATAAAACAGTAGATATCTTAGTAGCTGATGGTGGAATACGTGCATCGTCTTTCCTTAGCAAAATGCTCTCAAACACCGGCATACTCATAACAAACAAGTAGATTGAAAACAACATTTGAGCAAACATGGCATCCCAATTTCTTGCAACAATCAATCTTGCAACTCCACCAACAAAGCAAAACGAGTTTAAGATAGCTGCGGTTACAATAGGAACAAGAAACATGTTAGATGTTCTGAAGTCATATTTTCCGAGTTGATACCAATTAGTAGTATCATCATCTCCGGCCTTATTAGTAGGTGTGAATGTAGCCTCTCGAAAACCGAGTTTTGTCACGACACAATCAAGAGTTCCATAAGCATAGCATGTGAGGCATTTAACCATCCAAATTCTTTGAGCATTTAACCATGCGTTTATCGATCCTCCGCCAATAAAGACCACGTCGCTTAGATGCTTCAATTGAGATGATGTGAAAACAAAGGCAAATACAATGAAGAGGGGATCTGAGAGCTGCATTATATGAGACATTTATATTTTGATATTAGTAACCTTCACAATTATATATGAAAAAAAGTACTAGTGCAAACTCATGCACTTAATTACCTTAGGGTACAAGGGGATGCCATAGGTGAAACATATGGGAGGAATGATAGCGAAACACAACACCGGTAAAAAGTCGAAACCAATGAAAGCAATCCAAGATTTGTACATTTTCTGAAGGATATGCATTCTTGATGGTTTGTAAATAAGGGGGCAATACTTGGATAAACCGAGATCAGCTAAACCTCCGTACCACCTGATACCTTGAAGCAACATGTCATTGAGGGTAGTAGTTGCAGAACCTAGGAATTGTGGTCTTGGTGGATTCAAGTAAACTGATCTCCACCCTTTGCTTTGCAAAATAATACTTGTCTTAATATCTTCCACAATAGTACCATACTGAAAACCAACCTGCATGTTGGTACATACAAATATATATGAATCAGTATGAGTTAATAAATTTACATAGTTGAATGTGTCTAATAACTCTATATAGCATATATGATTTCAGTAAAAAATCAATTTTAATCTGCAAAAATAAGGTTTAACCATTTAACGAAATATAATACGGAGTGAACACAGCATTTGCATGACATATTTTGTTTGTTTATGTTGTTTTCTGCTTAGTTTTTTTTAAGGTAATCAACATATATAGTATTTCTTGCCTTTTGACCCCATTCTGTGCCCTCTTCATAGGGGCAAGATGCTAAGAAGTGGGCTTCTTGTAGCAAAACAGAGGATTTCTCTCTTCCCTTTATAAAATTAGGCTTGTCATTTTGACTGAGAGACTTGATCAATTCATTGGAAGGGCCTAAAGATTCTCTTAGTTCCTTTAGATTCATACCTGCATAAGATTATACACAAATCATGAGCAGTTCGAATTTGCGATGCCATACCGAACATCTTCATCATCTTTTAACAAAACTCCATCTCAAAGTTGAGCAGGGGAAAATTTTATAAACTTACTAGCATCAATGTTTATGTCATACAAGGCCTTCCTCCTGAGGTAAAAATTTGTACCAGTTATACTTGGTCCCTGAAGTCCATCTGCCCCTGGCCAATATTCCTATAATAATCAAAGAAGTGAGCTTCATTACAACCTTTTTCCCGTCAAGAAAAACCTTCAGTAAGAAACAGAATAGGTACTTCATATGTAGATTAATCGATCAACTTACCGACCATGTTTCTCTCATCTGACTGTTATAAATGTCAGTCTCGCTAATGTTATGAAACTTTTGAGGATATTGAACCCAGCCTAGTGATGGGGAAATCTTAGGATCCAGGTAAAAGCACATAGCTCGTCTAGCTGACATCGGATCATTGCAGTACATGTCACAGTCAAGTAGTAGTATGTAAGGGGAGTTGCTCAATATGTTAGAAACCCTCAGCTGCAACAGCCAGAAAAAACAGAATTTATTATTTTGATCATATGATGAGCTGCATATATATTTATGCGTTAAAACCATACATAATAGTGCATAATGAAGAGATGAGTTTGTATGAGAGTTGAATCATACTAGTGTATTTACAGCTCCAGCCTTGAAGTTATGTGGATGAGAAGGTCTTTTCTCACGAGCAACGTATACGAGAAGAGGCATTTCTCCTGTTTCTGGGTTCATTAAGGTTGAAGCATCGTCTTCTACAGAATTCTCATCTATCACCTAGTGTACCAAACATAAATGAACTTTGACAATATTTTCATGGAGTGGGTGCATAATGCACATATATACTAGGCCAAAAGATGATGTAAATTAAAGACGACAAATGAAGAAATTAAAGGACCTGGATAAGTGGTGGATGATCACGAGAAGTTGTCTTGTTATCAAGTTCGCGGCCTCTTTCCTTCTTGAGTTGTACTCGCTGCTTAAAAGCCTCATATTTCTCCTGTATCATCATATAATCACTTAGTCAATTACAACATACTTAGTACAAACAAAGAATATACTTAAAAAGTGCACATAACTCTTGTTTTTGAGAAATGATTCAGAAAATGGAGCAAAATAAGAAAGGCCTTGTCACTTTTTTAGCTTACAGAGAATTATTCTGTTAAAATCAGTTTTGATCCCTTTCAATCAGTTTTTAAATCGGCAAAATCAGTTTCAATCTTCAATAATTTAGTAAACATCGTAAGAGAATGTTACTATAAAATCACTACAAACAATTTTCGTTTGATAAAATTCAAGTGGAGTGAACTAACAGGGTCTAGTCTTTGAAGTATAATACTCTATATAGTAGGCAATAAGGTATAATTATAATGGTTATTAATAGTTTGATTAAAATGAGAATGAAGTAGTAATTTAGTTAATAGGTACCTGAACTATGTTCCTGTGGTGAATAAAGTCATCCTCTGACTGACAATCCTCCTGAGGCTGAGGGTTCTGAAAGTAAGCTAGAGGACATATGGTCTTAACATTATACCTCCTACAAAAGGGCAACCACCAAGTTGCAAACACCCAAGCTTCTTTGATAGCATTCAAAGTCACGAAAGCGCCGGCATCATCAGACAAATAAACACTCAGTTTATCAGCAGGATAATCCAAGGTCAAAGCAGACACAACAGTGTTCATAACTTCAAAAGTTGGTTCCCTATTAGGATCAGCAGTGCATATCAGCACGTCGATTCCGGGTAGTTCTTCATTATTGGGAAGATTTTCAGGGAAGACGGTTCGAGTAATGGGCCGCCACTGCATGGGTTGATTGATGATCCACAGGAATGAGTATAGAAGCTCAGCCACCAAAACTATAAGCCAGCATGGTGTGTAAGAAACAATGTAGACTCTGGTGTCAGTTCTTTTATTAAAGAAAAAGGTTCCTCTGTAGTAGATAATGATTGTTAACGCTAAGAAATAGAGGAAGCTGTATGATATGTTGAATATTGCCCTTAGTTGGTGGACTTGGAAGTGATGAAGAGAATGAGACACAGAGTTTTCCATGAGTGTCTTGCTGCTTTCCCTTCTTTGCTTTCGTGTGGAAAATAAGGGGGCAACCGTTCAATTCTCCTCTAGTAGTGTGTGTATATATATATATACTCTCTATAGCTCTCTCATTCAATTTATGTCTTTTATGCGTATCATCTATACATATATATGAAAAACCTGAGTCTCCATACAATCATCCTTATATAACTAAAAAAATTACCTCAAAAATAGAAAGTGTTGCAACTAAAAGAGAATAGCGAAAGTATGAAATATGATTATCACAAGGCTTGGTTTTGTGTGGATGTAATCTAGCTTAGTTGGTAAAGTCTTGTGAGAGTGGCACCTAAGACCTGGGATCGAATCATGTCTACATCACTACGCTTAGTCGCTCATTTACACCAAAAAACAAGGCTTGGTTTTCTTAACGTGATTCACTAACAATGTGTTAGCTGCACCCATAGGCAGTGCAGAAACCGTTTTAATTATCTTTGAGATAGAGTACATAAACCTGAATATGGAGGCATAATTTAATTAGAAGGTTTATATAGTACCCTTCTAATTAAGCTAAACAAAATAGGCCAAAAATAGGGCGTAAAACAGAAAAACAGCGAGCAAACCCCATATTTTATTAGTTAGCGAGACCCTGTACGTACTGGGTTGTTCGAAGGGCCAAATTACAGATTCAAGGCATTTCAACATAAATCAAATATATTAAATGGCAATGTAAGTTCGAAAGAAGTACTAAAATATAAGAATGTAGAAATTATTATTACTATTTCAATTTCCAATCTTATCTGTGATACCATTGATAAATTTCCATGCAATAATCATGACTTTGTCTGAGTCTAAATACTACTTTACTCGTAATACTAGGCTCACACCTTTCTTTTTGCTGTGGAGAGAGCCATAAGGGCAATTGATGTGGATGGGATTTGATCCCAAGTTTTCGGCATCACCTCCCAAGACTTTAACCAGCTAACCTATGACATCCATATACTAGGCTCACACCTATATGAACGTTTATTTGTGGACGAAGACTAGTGTATATCAAGCATTGAAAATTGTAGTTAAGTGCTCCATTTTTAGGTGAATTATGCAACTACTAATGAGGCAGTGCTATTTAAAGATCCATATTTATTTGGAGGATTGTACTCAAGAGTTGCAAGCTATTCTAGTGGTCCTTTATCAATTCTATGATTTCAAGATCTTCACGTGACGATTTCCATACCATTACATATTTACATATAGAGTTTCCTTGCAAGAGCAAAGCAATTATACTACAACACTATCAAAAAGGAGTAAAATTAAAACAACCACTCAAAATTGTGTATAGAGTAGTTTTCCGGCGAGAAACTCCTAGATTATCCCGGAAATCCAAAGAAATTGTAGAAGTGTGTGGTCCAACTGTATGATGCATATGAATACAATGTGCATATATGGCACTGTGAACTCAAAAAAAAAGACCCAAATAAGAACAAATTAAAGGCTTAAATAAGACAAAGTAGTAGCATATCCAAGGATCAGAAACGTACAAGTTTAATCTTGTACACATCCATATGCTAGGCTAGCTAGAAGTATATACTTGTATATATTTTGACTATCCAAAAGGATGACAACAGATGAAGCTTAGCTTCAATTTGCGTCCAGCTATATTTAGGCCTGTGGTAAACAAAATATGAGGAGGAGAAAGAAGCTGAAAATTGGCCGCATGAAGAGTAGCAGCTAGAGGTAAGATAACAATCAACAAATTAGATTGACCACTCGATTTGCGTTGGAGGCATCTTGGAACAGTGACTCCACCCGCCCTGCGTTTGAGCATGTCGATCAACCTATCTAACTGAGATAGTGCGTGACTCTTTTCTATTCTTTTCAAGCCATGCACTCTAATTAAACTATTTACAATTTTACATGATTCACTTTGACCATCGTATATAGTTGATGAAAAACCTAGAAAATAAGGGATAGAAGAGAGAAAATTGAGCACACGTAAAGTATTACTCTACTTGAATTATACTACCTCCGTTTCACAATACATGCACCATTTCTCATTTAGGCACTATAAAGCAACTTTGACAATTTTTCTCTCGCCATTATGTAAGAAAAAACAGTCAAGTGAGATCTTGTTAAATTCGTCTTAATACGAGGATTCCAAATATCAACTTTTTATAATTTTTACTTATACACAATTAAAGTTATTAATGTACAAAGAAGAGTATTGGAGTGCGTGAAAAAACAAATGGTGCATGTATTGTGAAACGGAGGAAGTATTATATAGTATATATTCTTTTTAACAAAATCATTGGCCTACAATCAGACCCTCTCTATGTATCAAGCAAGACTTGACATAGTGGTAAAGGTTTGGCATCATGACTTCATGGTCATGTGATCAAACTCCACTATGGGCTCTTTGAGGATGACGTTTCCTTTGTACTTTTCCCCTCCCTTCCAAAAGGTCAGATCTACAAATCTAACTGGTTATAGCCAATACAGTAAAGTCCTCCATCTTACCTCAAAAAAAAAAAAAAAATTCCATGCAAAAATGGCGTGATTTGACAATTACACTAGTGGAAAAACAAGGAAGGGATGCGGTCAAAACAGCCCTAAGGGCTGCGTTTTTGGCCAGCAGCCCTTTCCATAGCAGCCCTTCAATAGATAAGAAGGGCTGCGGTTTTTAGCCGCAGCCCTTCACAACGAAGGGATGCGGGTTAGGCAAAAAACGCAGCCCTTATAAGGTTGAAGGGCTGCGTTTTCGGCTTAAACCGCAGCCCTTCTCTTTGTGAAGGGCTGCGGTTTTAAGCCTAAACCGCAACCCTATTTAAGTGAAGGGCTGCGGTTTAGGCTTAAAACCACAGCCCTTCACATTCAAATTTTTTTTTTTAAAAAAATAAATTGCACCCTCCACCCCCCGCCCACCCCCTTCCGGGCCCCAAAGACACCCCACCCCTTGCCCACCCCGCGCCCGCCAAGACACCCCACCCCCGCCCCCACCCCGCCCACCCCCGCCAACCCCAAGCACACCCCACCCCCGCCCACCCCAAAGACCCCCCACCCCCTACCCACCCCCGCCCCAAAGACACCCCACCCCCCGCCCACCCCCCGGCCCCCCTCACCCCCACCCCCCGCACTCCCACCCCCACCCCCCACCCCCAGCCACACCCGCCCACCCCCCGCACCCCCCCGCCACCCCCCCCCTTCACTCCCCGCACCCCCACCCCAGGCCACCCTCTGCCACCTCCTCCACCCATTGCTGCCAGCCACCCCAAAGACCCAACCAATCCATAGCCCGGCCCCAAAGACCCCACCATGGCGGCCCCCCCACCCAAAACCTCCCCCCGACACAAAAAAAAAAAACCGATCAAATTGCAATAATAATATATGACAAGTTTTTGAACGTAATATAATAATTAACTTTAAATATGTATATATTTAATAATGTGAAAAATGTACATAGAATTAATACAAACTAGTAGATGTATCATAAGCAATCATCGCAAATGTGGGACGCCAACTTATCCCGAACTTCATGTAATTCGTCTGTGGTGAAGGCCCTCAAACGTGGTGTGTTATTCATATAAACCTTGCAAAACAACCAAGGAATAAACACATAATATAAGAATTCAATCATTTATGTACCGTAGTTAGTAGTTCTAAAAAAGACATATACCTTCCCGAAATTCAATCAAAAACAAATGCAAGCCTAAAACTCTACACACTAGTTATATTATACCTTATATTATCATATTGAAAAAGAAAATGGAGCTAAATGAAGCGATAAGTACGAATTAGACGCGAAAAGGCAAAAATAGGCCTAAAATGCCCTTTTCGTTCCCAAAATTCAACCTACAACAATTGCAAACCTAAAAATCTACACAATAGTTACATTATGCCTCATATTATCATGTTAAAAATGAATTTGGGGTTAAATGACTCGATAAATACGATTTGGAAGCGTAAAAGGCAAAAATAGGCCTAGAAATGACATTTTCGTTCCCAAATATATGCATGTGCTACTTTGGTTTCTAAACCAATTAATACCTATTACCAATCGATCTAATCTAAAATAACATATACTAATAAGTTACATACCTTTTGAAGATCATCGGCGTTAGTGCACTGGTTGACGATATCGAACATGTACCTCAGCACGTAATAGCCACATGCAAGTCCATCTTCTTGTTGCGGACACTAAATGTTCACCAAAGGATGCATCCAATGACATTCATGTTAATTAGATGTGTAGTATGTGGCTAAAAGTGTTTCTATATAAGGACAAATAAATTAGTCATGTTACCTCGGTCGATATCCAAACAGGGAGCTTTTGGTGCTCGAAGTCTGTTGCACTAATATGCTTCATCACACTACATCAACAACATTATTATAAGATTAGATGTACTAACTGTTTATATATTTAAAGATGATGAATAATGTGTAATATTTATAAGTGCGCATATATTGAGTTTCGATTAGGCTACCTATTTAACAATGATTTGATTAGTAAGGTATGTGGTGGTTGTCGACGCAAAGAATCAAAGTGATAGACTTCGTTACGTGACAAACATATCGCAAGCAGTGTCCAATGAACCCTACAACAAGAAAATATAGTTATTATTAATCGTAGAACAATTAATAGGTCAATTTAAGTATCGAATAATAAAAGTAAAGCGAGTTTAACAAGCATACTTTTCAATATAAGGAACAAGAATGATCTGATGATATCCAAAACGAGATGATGCTTTGAAACTCATGTCGAGATACTCTTTCACTTCGGCTTTGTTTTGTAAGCAATTGTCATCTCATTGTTTGGACATAACCAACCAAACATTGCACTAGATGTTGCAAGCAATTCATTGTATAATAACCTAAGAAATTATATTTATTATATTAAAAGTAAACCAACAATTACTTATTATGGATTTGAAAACTACTTAAGGCATATATATGTATATGTATATTTAATTTATATACTTATGTATTACCTCATGAATGTTTGTATCATGGAAACATTCAACTCTACCCCACATAAGAATTCTTTAATATCAACCTTTGAAATGAATGTCGATGAGTCCTCAAGGTAGTGGAATTGTTGCTCCCCCAAAGCAACCTCAATTGCGCTTTCATCGGGTAAATCGCTAGCGCACTCATGTAACCAGAAGCATGGCGTAGTAAGGCTCCGCACCACCTCTGGATCGATAATAAGTGGATTTTTTGTCTTAGAAACATTTCCCGTCACCACATTTCGTTCACCTTCATCACGTAAACTTGCTTTCTTATAAGGTGAACATGCCTTCTTTCCCTTCCCGGCATGTGAGTCGGCCTTCCCCCCAAACCTAGTATTTAGTTAAAAGTAAAGATATTACTGACTATCATAGGAACTATAAAAGAAAACACGCATATATCTATATGAATGTTAATCATTGTACCTCATCTGAAAACTGCACCAATGCACGCGGCCACGAGAACATAACCGCCAAGGGCATCATTTAGTAATCAGTAGACCAACTTCGGCTCGGCAGCGGAAGAGGTAATTCTTCGAAACCCGACACAATTTTATTGAGGGTGACCACATAGTGATTATGATCCACTAACTGGTTATGCAATCGTACTCGGTCACTAGGGGGTTGTGCATGGCCATGAGCTACGAGGATGAAACTATCATAACCATCTCCTCGAGCTAATAGTTCACATGGTGTCTCTTCCCGTAAAAAAAAACTCTATTTATAGTTAGTCTATGAAACAACATATATATATAGTAAGAATTTCATGCATTTAAGAACGTAACAATAGTTGTTTAACAAAGCAAAGGGATTAAGTGATTACCTTCAACTCGGGTCCTACAGGTGGATCAAGCTGGCTAGGTGTAGTATCACTACCCTTCTTGAATGCAGCAAAAGTCGGTAAACCCATTTGCTCCACAATGGCGTTGAAGTTATGGGTCATCTCCTCCCTTAGCTCCTCCCGAATTGCAGCTTTCATAGCCTCCACATCTACCGACGCGTGCCGAATTCACACTACTTACACTTGATTTTATCGCCGTAGTGTATTGATCACCATATACCTTTCTCAAACCGAGGCGGACACCTCCTACGCCCCTCACGCGTCCACTGTGGTCCGGTCCTAAAGTTTCGTGCAATGCATCAATGTGTGCTTTAGGAGTGAACTCACCAGTTGCCTCTTTTTCCTTCAAGCCAATCTACATAAGTATAAGAGAGAAATGCTTGTGAGCGCAAAAGTTATATTATATATACCTTATATAACCATATAAACTATACTTACAATGGCGTTGGCTATCCCGTTGTGTTCCGGGGTCGGGCAAGACTCTTTTTTCCCTTTGCATCAACCCCATGCATCGAACACCACCAATCGAGGACTCTATCTCGGTTGCCGAGGCCGTGCAACCTGTCGTCATTGAGCCACTCCCCGTTGCCGTTGTCGACCCTATTGTGGGGTAATAGCTGAACATCCACTTCTCTCTCGCCTCATTGTACGAATGAGCACCCAAATGATGATAATACTTCCTAGCTTTTGCACTTGAGCTACTTTTCTCACGACTTGCCTAAAACACACAATTATAAACAAAGGTTAGCTACGTACGGTGCTATACAATAACTTTTGGATCTAAGTTTATTAAATCTTAATAAAATATTCTTACAATAGCTTGTGGGGTTGTTTTCTTGGCAACAAATGCTTCCCACTCTTCAGGTTTGATAGTTTTCCATATTTGAAATGGTAATTTGGATGGTGCAGATGATGTTTCCGGTGAAGCCTCTGGATCGGCTTGTGTTTCTCCGCCGTAGATGTTCTTCTTCTTTGTACCTACTACTTTCCTCCGCTTAGTGATCCACCTAGAGACTAACTTAGCCTTAAAATCTCTGAATCTCTGGGCAACCGCGGATAGAAATACATTCTTCTTGGCTTCATCATCTTCGATATTGAATTGATTCTACAAAAAACGCAGTTCACAAATTAGTTTTCGCAAATGTTGTAATTTATATGCTATAAGTAATATTACACATATATTTAACTAAATAATTAAGAAACTAAACGTTATTGTACTTGAAGCTTACCATGGTATCTTCCCATAGACACCGCTTCAATCCCTCGGGCACCTCTTTCCATGAGTGCAAAATGGAGAGTTTATGCATGCAAATGCCAACTTGCATGCCATACTTTTGACGCCACTTTCCACAAGGTTGACCCATGTTATCGTACTCCAAAGTCATATTTGTGTGTTTCCCTAGTGACTTTGTAGGTCCCCTTCCTTTTCTCTTTTTCGTCGCCAATGACTTCCTAGGCATTTGTGCATTTATCTCTTCACGGCGAAATCGAGACAATTTACCCTGTTCCTTTCTCGCATCGAAAGACTCATCCTCGGTAGTGTGTTAAGCACCACTTGTGGTGTTATCCGTATGCACATCCGCCATCTCCCTGAAATTGTACAAATAATGCATTAATATAACAAAAAATTAAAATTAACATTGCCACTAAGGGGGTGGGGTGTGGGGAGGGGGTTATGTGTGCAAGCGGCAAATGTGTAGGGGGGGGAGGGGAGGGCAGCGGTGGGGGAGGGGGGGGGGAGGGTCAGGCAGGAGGGGGAATGTGCGGTGGGGGGGGGGCAGCAATGGGGGGGAGGGGCGGCGGGGGAGGAGGGGGGCAGTGCGGTGGGGGGAGGGAGGGTGTGCAGTGGGGGAAGGGGAGGGGATGTGCGGTGGGGGAGGGGTCGTGCGGGGGGGGAGGAGGGCAGCGGGGGGAGGGAGGGGAGGGGCAGTGCAAGTAGGGGAGGGGCGTGCAGGGGGGAGGGAGGGGCAGCGGGGGGAGTGGAGGGGGTCAGCGGTGGGGAGGAGGGAGGGGCAAAGCGGGGGAGGAGAGGCGGGGAGGGGTGTGCGGTGGAGGGGAGGGGAGGGGTCAGTGCGGTGGGGGGAGGGAGGGGCAGCGGTGGGGGGGATGGGTCAGCGGGGGGGAGAGGGAGGGGCTGTGCGGTGGGGGGGGAGGGGCGTGCGGGGGAGAGGGAGGGGCGAAGCGGGGGTGAGGGGAGGGGGCATGCGGTGGGAGGGGGGAGGGAGGGCATGCGGTAGGGGAGGGGTTGTGCGGGGGGAGGGGAGGGCAGCGGGGGAGGGGAGGGGGTCAGCGGTGGGGAGGGGGGAGGGGCAGCGGGGAGGAGAGGGGGTCGTGCGGTGGGGAGGGGGAGGGGTGTGCGGTGGGGGGGAGGGAGGGGCGTGCGGTGGGGGAGGGGCGTGTGTAGGGGGAGGTGAGGCGGGCGTGCGGTGGGGGGGAGGGAGGGAGGGGAGGGGCTGTGTAGTAGGGGGAAGGGATTGTGCATAGGGGAGGGGAGGGGCAGCAGGGGGGGAGGGGGGGGTGCGGTGGGGGAGGGGGGGGCGGGGGGGGGAGGGGGGGGCTATGCGGGGGGGAGGGGAGGGGAGGATTTGGAAGCGAAAAGGCTAAAATAGGCCTAAAATGCCCTTTTCGTTCCCAAAATTTAACCTACAACAATTGCAAACCTAAAAATCTACACAATAGTTACATTATACCTCATATAATCATGTTCAAAAAGAATTTGGGGTTAAATGACTCGATAAGTACGAATTGGACGCGAAAAGGCAAAATTTGGCCTAAAATGACCTTTTTGTTCCCGAAATGCAACCAAGAACAAATGCAAGCCTAAAAATCTACACAATAGTTACATTATATCTCATATAATCATGTTCAAAAAGAATTTGGGGTTAAATGACTCGATAAGTACGATTTGGAAGCGAAAAGGCTAAAATAGGCCTAAAATGCCCTTTTCGTTCCCAAAATTCAACCTACAACAATTGCAAACCTAAAAATCTACACAATAGTTACATTATACCTCATATAATCATGTTCAAAAAGAATTTGGGGTTAAATGACTCGATAAGTACGATTTGGAAGCGAAAAGGCTAAAATAGGCCTAAAATGCCCTTTTCGTTCCCAAAATTCAACCTACAACAATTGCAAACCTAAAAATCTACACAATAGTTACATTATACCTCATATAATCATGTTCAAAAAGAATTTGGGATTAAATGACTCGATAAGTACGAATTGGACCTGAAAAAGGCAAAATTTGGCCTAAAATGACCTTTTCGTTCCCGAAATGCAACCAAGAACAAATGCAAACCCAAAAATCTACACAATAGTTACATTATATCTCATATAATCATGTTCACAAAGAATTTGGGGTTAAATGACTCGATAAGTACGATTCGGAAGCGAAAAGGCTAAAATAGGCCTAAAATGCCCTTTTCGTTCCCAAAATTCAACCTACAACAATTGCAAACCTAAAAATCTACACAATTGTTACATTATACCTCATATAATCATGTTCAAAAAGAATTTGGGGTTAAATGACTCGATAAGTACGAATTGGACGCGAAAAGGCAAAATTTGGCCTAAAATGACCTTTTCGTTCCCGAAATGCAACTAAGAACAAATGCAAGCCTAAAACTCTACACAATAGTTACATTATACCTCATATAATCATGTTCACGAAGAATTTGGGGTTAAATGACTCAATAAGTACGATTCGGAAGCGAAAAGGCTAAATTAGGCCTAAAATGACCCGAGAATCAGGTCACATGGCAATGGAATGCCCATCAGCTGGTAGCGGCGGAGGTAGTGAGAAGTGTTACAAATGTGGAGAGCATTCCATTGCCATGTCACCTCACTCTCCACATTTGTAACACAGTCCCACCACCACCGCCACTACTGCCCCCCACTGCACTCCCTCATTGCCATGTAGGCGTAAAATGACCTTTAATTTTCGTTTCCGAAGCCTAAAAATCTACATAGTTACATTATAAAACAAAAAAGAAAATGAAATATAGTAGTGATACCAAACATGTGTTACAACTTACAACAATGCCTTCACAACAATGCCTCACCCACCCCTATCCACCCTCCCCCCCCCTCCCCCACCCCTATCAAGCATCCCCCGCCCTCCCCCACCCCATGCCCACCTCCCACCCTCCCCCACCCCCTTTCCAGATCCCCCGCCCTCCCCCCACCCCATGCCCAGCCTCCCCAGCCCTCCCCACCCCATGCCCACCCTCCCCCACCCCATGCCCAGCCTCCCCAACCATCCCCCACCCCCTTTCCAAGATCCCCCGCCCTCCCCCACCCCATGCCCAGCCTCTCCCCACCTCCCCCACCCCCTTTCCAAAGATCCCCCTGCCCTCCCCCACCCCATGCCCAGCCTCCCCAGCCATCCCCCATCCCCGCCAAAGACCCCACCCCCAACCCACCCTCCACAAGCCCTCCCCCCACCCCCCTACAATCACATTTTACAACACAAAATAGAAGAGAAATTAAATAAAACAAAGAGGAGAGAGAGTGAGAGGGGAATTACCGACAATGCAAGTAGTGGTGGTGGTGGTGGCGTCAAGGCGCGCCGAGAGAAGAGAAAGAAGAAGGAGCTCGAGCAACGCCGAGAGAAGAGAAGAAGAAGTGTGCACCGGCGATGGGACGGCGCTCCGGCGATGTGTCGGTGCTCCGGTGATGGCAGTGCGAGTTAGTGTGAGGGAGAGGAGTGAGTGTGCGAGTGAGTGTGAGGGAGAGGGAGAGGGGTGAGCTGAGTGTGCGAGGGAAATTTGCGAGTGAATGTTACTGTGTGTTGCGCGCAAAACTCACAGGTTGAAATGGGATAGGAAGGGTTGCGCTTATCCTAGAAAACGCAGCCCTTCGTGTATGAAGGGCTGCGGTTTCTAGGCTAACCGCAGCCCTTCACATAAAGGGATGCGGTTAGCCTTAAAACCGCAGCCCTTCATACTCCATGAAGGGCTGCGGTTTCAAGTCTAACCGTAGCCCTTCTTGCGCAGCCCTTCCTTTTTTTTCCCCTAGTGTTAGGTTTTGTTATTTGATTGACTTTTTTTGGTTCAATTGGAATTCAGGAGATGTTGAGGGCGAAATTATTGCAAATTTACATCCTCTATCTCTCTTTTAATTTTCCACATTATATATTTTTGAATTTGCACTGAATTAGATTTGTTGTTTAATTCTAGCCTGCCGAATAGTGGTATTTTCAGGTTCTGAATTCATCAATTTTCCTTCAGTTAACGACTTTTTGTTGGAGATTTCCAGGCTGCCAAATCACAGTATTTGTCTATTACTCTTATCCATCTTCTTCCTCCTCTTTTTTTCTTCTTTCCTTGTCTTTTTATGTATTTTACATTTTTCCAAGTTTGGTCTTCCTGCGCTTATTTCTTTGATCTCGAATATCTCCATTTGTGTGTTTGCTTTCAAGTTTGGGTGATAAATATATTGGATTTGCAATTTCAGATCCAGATTACTTAAATGCAACATTCTGAGGTAAATTATGCAGGCTTTACGCATCAGAATTGAGGCTACCAACTTTACTTTTTTTTATCTAAAATAACTTTGCCCAAGACTTGGTACAAGTCAGGAATTCAGATAAGATTATGTAAGTATTTATGGCTTAGTCTATTGCTTTTTGAGTTCATCTAGATTATATATTTAATTAAAGTAAAAAATAAAAAGCAAAATCCATATCATTTTTTAGTGCTTAAGAACAATTAAGTTAACCATCATATGCGTTAGATCCTAGAGTGCAAAAATCCTGAAAACATGACAATTATTTATTGATACGTATGAGTATGAATTGATGAGTCAATGGGTCTAAGTTTTGTTTTGATTGCATTATCTGCTTCATGGTATTTGTTTTTCGTAGAATTTAAATGTTAAGATATGAATCATTACTATACTTTGTAAAGAAGTAAAGGCATAACAAAGAATACTCATATGAAAGTAAACTTTATTGATAATTATTTTTCCCCTAATATGACAAGTTTTAATTGAGAATTTGTTGTTTTCTGATGTTAAATCTTTTATTAGCAATATGAACCCCTAAATGTGCTAATATTAACGTGAAAATTAGGAACCTTTGAATAAACGAGAGAAATATTGGTATTATTTGCTCTTATCTTACTAACCTACGAATTAAATTAATTAAAAAATGTGAAATTGTTCCCATTTCCCCACTTATAGTAGAATTTTTGACACAATTCCACACAAAATTAGTCGGTTCATATAAAGGTTTTTTACCCGTTTATCTATTAGAATCAGCAAGTGTCCAAACGTCTAAAAAAGCAGTAACAATCAAGATTACTCCCTCTTTTTCTTCTCTCTCCATCTTTGCAGTAGTATAATTTAATTCTCTCTTTGTATTTTAATACCTTGCTAATGTGCAGGTTGGCCAAGACTAAATTCCTATTTTTCCACCTTGAGTGATGCCAACTTGGATCACCAGAGACTTCTTCAGAGATTTGTCTCTTGTTTAGCTACTTGGGTGGTAGATTTTCAGCATTCACTTTTCCGTGAGGTGATTATGGGTTTTTTTAAATCTGTCTGAATTAGTGGCCAAGAGTGAGGGAGTATTTCTTTGACCTCTTGATCATTTGCCGGATGTTCAAGTCACCGGAATATCACAACCACATGCACAAAGAAGTGATTAAACCAAGAATGTTGTAATCTCACTGGTAAAGGACATCTTAGTGAAAGAAAGGGTGTTCTTGGACAATTAGAGAGAATTCAATTGGATATGGCAGGTAAGAGGTGAGAATAAAGTTCAATGTGCGGTCATCTATTTTGAATTGAAGCACTGGTTGCATCGATGTTGATTTAACTTTTATTTCGGCAAGTATGAGTCTTTCTTTTTGGTTGAAAAAGTAAACAATGGCTCCATAAAAAAATTGTGGCACTTAAAAGTCTGAACGGGCTTGGGAAGGCAAATTCACACTTGCTCCATCATGAGTCGCAGTCTTTGGTTAGTAAATACTGGCATGAAAGTCTGAACTGCCTTGAGGTTGAACCTATTGCTTTAACATGACTGTTTTTTGTGGAAGTGCCACTGAACTTTTGTATGCAATTCAATAACACTACTTTTGAACTTAGTTCGATTTTTTTAAAAAATCTTTTGCTTGAATGGTTGATGTTTACTAATGATTTTTTCTTTAGCTAAGGGATAACAAGTCCCTGTATGAAACTTTTGTCCCAATGAAGTACAAGCACTATTACATGTCCTTTTAAATGATACTTCATATTATCCGTTATTTTTTGTTGTAATTTTGTTGCAAAAATCGAGTTTTTCATTTGCCATAAAAGTTTGCATGTAATGCAGCAATGGGATAGGGAGACCATCTAACTCTTCAGGCAGCAGTAATGAGGTTTGCACTCTTTACTATGTATTTATTAGTTTGTATGACTCCTTTAAGTTATTTCTTGTTTGTGGGAAGTCCTTTGATGGACTAATTAAACTATAGATATTTCATATTCTACGAGATGAGCTAAAAGGTGAATTACTCATCAGCCATGAAAAAAGGGTTTATGGTGAAAGGTGATAAGAATTAATCTGAATTGGAAAGCAGTATGAGGTCTAAGTGAAGGATAGTGGGTTTAGAAAGGGTGAGGGATTGGTATAAAGAGAAAGGGAGAAAGAGGATAAGATAAAACATTTTTAAGATATCGGTTTTTGGAGGGTGATTTTTCCTAATAAAAAGTTACAAGAGTCTTCCGCAAGAAAGAGGATAGGGAATGGGATAGGGGGGAGAAGGAAAACTAGAGTAACACAAATAGGTAACATATTAGAGTATGATTTTCTATGGTTATTCCTTTGATCAAGTTGGGGAGGCTACATGATCCAATAGGCGTAAGTTAATAAATAAATGATGATGAAAAAGTTTCTTGTAATGGACACTCTAAGTTAATGAAGAAATATTATTCATAATAAGGATAATATGGCATGGAGTAGAGTTTGTAAGATATATTTCATTAATCCGGACACAATTTTTAGATTTCTTTATTAACTATATGTTCATTCATGTAGTTATAGTCTAGACAATAGACTAATATGTTTGTAAAAAGCTATATGTTTAAATATCTCAACTCGAGTTAACTATTCTCTTTATGTTCAGGGAAATAGACAAGATAAACCGAGTTTACTATACTTTTGGATTTTTTTCCTACCGATGACTACACTTTTACGGAACTTGAGTTGTGTTGATGCATATGTGTTTTGAGTTTTCTTTTCTTTTTCGTGTTTACTTGATTAGTTAATGTGTGGGTGCACTTGATTATGGAATTGAACTTGTTTGCTGGTTGTACATGTTTTTTGAGCTCTTTTCTAATTATTTGGGTTGTTCTGACTTTGATGGTATTGGATGAGGTGCATGTTGGGATTTCTTTAATTTGTTTGTCGAAGATTAAATATTTTCTTTTTCAATTGTGTTATATTTTTTGTTTTTGGGAATTTCAGAAAATGATTTATTAATAAACAAAAGAGGAAATTATGGAGAATAAATAAATGGATAGATAGACAAAGAAAGAGGGATAATCAATGCGAATATATGGATAGTTTGATGGATAAACAAAGAAAGAAGGAGATTAAAGAGAATATATATATATATATATATATATATATATATATATATATATATATATATATATATATATATATATATATATATATATATATATATATATATATATATATATATAATACACTTCCGCCGTTCTTTAGAGGAAGATCGAGAGCGAGTTTGAGACAATTTCCACAAAATAGGCGCATGTCACTTAATAAAAATGAATATTTTATTCATTTGAGTTTCTTTTGGAAAAAAATGATGGTAATACGAGGGAAGGGGAGAATTAGTGAGAAGGTTGGAGAAAGGTATAGAAGAGGGAAGATGAGCGTAAGAGAGTTGAAGAGAAGATATGAAGTGCTAGAGGTTAAGGAAGGGAGGGGAAAAAAATAAGAATACCAAAATGAGAAAGAAAGAGTCGAGTTTGGAGAGAAAAGTAGAGTTGTTTGACCTTGTTTCTTGTTAAATAAATATGAATAATAGAAAAATACAGGAATAATTACAGTTGGAAAAACCACTTAACTAAAAAAAGTAATTACATGAACACCATTATTATTATATACGAGAGATTGATGAGTGAAATGTGTGTATTAAACTTAGTAACACATTAATTAATGTTGAAGAAGCGGAGATAACGAGAACATAACTTGCATTGTAAGCTTGGAATGGTAGAGGTTATAGACTTATAGTGGACGTCAATTTTTCCTTTTTGATGTCTATAATTCAAAACGAACATGAAAATTTTGTTGCAATGAATAGCTTCGTCCTTGGAATGTCTAGAATGTTCAATATTGTTGTGTTTGCTATTAATAATCTTAAATGAATTTGCAGGTATGAATTTCATGCCACTCTCCAAGGCCTCGTGCTACGGCTAGATTAGTAGTCCTACTTGGATTATGTCTTGTAGCCATCAAGGAGTTCTCGGGTAGCATCCCAAGGAATACAAATTGACCGGGAAGCTAATTAATTTACTTTTGATATGGACTTTCGTGGAGACTCGAGCTGTGAGGAAATGGTTCTACCTCAGTCTTGAAGTGGCAATATCTTGGAAAGACTAACCAGATGTAACAGCACTTAGCTTTTACAATAATCGAAATCTTCTGATCTCCTATGTAAATAAGATAAAGCACATATATTTCTATTTCATCAAATTTTTTTGGTAGACCATTGTTTCATGCACCATTACAAAGTAATTGGTTGACGGATTGATTATATCAAGGATTAATATTTATTGCAACTTTTGTCTTTTTTGTCTTCTTGTTTTTGGATTATGCCTTTATTTGACACTTAGTTGATAGCTAACAGTTGTTTTCAGTAATTGCTCTTTGGTAACTGATATAACAACAATTTGCATAAATATGTTTGGTAGTATTTAGCTAATACCGGATAACTGTTAGTTTTTGGATGCATAAGATGACTTTTAAGTGTCCTCTCTTAATGGAAGTTCATTTATAAATATTAGACTACTTGAAGTGGTACTTATATAGTCATATAGTTTCATCATTACCCTTAATAAAAAAAAAATTGTCATAAGTTTTTATTAAGAAATTACAAGAATATGGTACATTTAACATGAGAACTTTACATAAGCTAATGCATTCCAAAACTAACAGTTATCCATTATTAAGACTAATTGAAGTGGAACTCATATAGTCACAATTTCTTTTTTTTTTCTCCTTCTTTATAAGTTGTAGTCTATAGAGGTATAAGAACTTTTTTGCATCTGTCTTATAAGTTCATCTTTCATGAAATCAAACGATTAATTTCTATTTCTTGTTATCACATCAAGACTACATGTGTTGAACATCCAGGAGGGTATGACCTACTATCCCCCAATTTATGTTATCATTTTTTCTTTATATGAAATATAGACTTCTATTTTCCTCGTAAGGGAATTGAGGAAGATATTAGAATCTTAAAATTTTCGCAATTGAGGAAAATAATAGCAACTTTTATGTTACTATCTTTATATGAAGGCCAGTTGCGAAAATGCTAGCAACAAGGTCTCTTATGATCATTATAATATAAGACTTGAGAGCTAGCATATGGGGATTTGTTTCTTATAGCTGGACTAGCTGTTACTTTCGCGTTGGTGATGCAAACCCACTCACATCTTCACGATTATTTAGATGTTCTTGGCATGGTTATCTACGTTGAAGAAAGTGCGCGAACCATTGTGATAGGATGATAGCCCGCGTGAAAATCTGGACCGTGAAATTGACATTTTTTGCCCCTTAGAGTTGAGTGTTACATCTTATGGACCAATGTCTTTTGCTATTAGGTGAAGTTCTTGTAATATATATATACACACACACCAAGGGTGTTTTAGAGCTAATGCAATCTACTTAGCGTATGTTCTTAACTACCAAGTTTAGATAGATGCCTTTGTTTTCCCTAAATGGATTATGCTAATGCTTAACATTCAGTTGTTTGCAATTATTTTTGCTACCTTGATCGCGCGCGGTCCAACAACTAGTAGAAGAAAAAATAGGGGTTGGGGAATTTTTTTTGAGTCAAGTGAGTGTCACGTGACTAGTTTGACATGTTTGGTCCAAGCAAACCTATAAAAATTGGGACTATCGATGATTAATTGATAGTTGTGACCTTTAAAAGGTGAGTACTGAGTAGCTATAATTAGTAACGGATGGAATGGAGCGACAAAGGGACCAATGTCCCCCCAGTTTCAAATCTTTTTCTTTTTATAAAATTTGCTTTTCAATTTTATATAAGAACTTTTTGTCGAAAAAAACCTATTAAAATAACTATTTTGTTAGGAAAGACCTAATAAACCTTATTTGTTGAAAAAGACCTATTATAATACTTTCCTTTGTTACTTAAGACCACCTCAATATTTTTTAGTCAAAAAGCCAATTTCAAAAAGCCAATTTCTCGACATTGACTTCTTTTCCCCCTCCCTCAATCATCAAATGGAACCAACCTATTTTTTTGATCCTAATCCCTTAAAATGGGAAGTAGTAGGAAAGAATTTGGTAGGGTTAAGGGATTAGGATAGAAAAAATATAGGTTGGTCCCATTTAGTGAGAAAGGGAGCGAAAGAAAAGTCAACGTTAGAAAATTGACTTTTTGACCGGAAAATGTTGAGGTGGTCTTAAGTAACAAAGAGAAGTATTATAATATGTCTTTTTCAACAATAAAGTTTTATTAGGTCTTTCCCAACAAAATGGTTATTTTAATAGGTCTGTCCCAACAAAAAGTTCTTTATATAATACTAATCACTAATTTTAGTGTTCTAAGTATTTTACCACATTTTCTTTTGTGTCTTTGTACCACTTTTTTTTGTTCTTATCATTTTTTGGTGTTTTTTTTGTGTCAATTATGTATATACGTGCATTTGTTTTTAGTGTTTGTGGGGGGGTGATATAATTATAGACTTATCTAGCAAAAAATATTACAATAATTTAGTTTCTCACATTAATTTTTCTCATTGCACAATTTTTATTTTTCCCTTGTACTATTGATCATCTATGAGTTTGACTTGATTTTATTTAGTACAAAGAATTGTTTGGTCACTTTTGTTAAGAAAATATGTTCCTATACAAGTTTTTGATTAAGATATCATTGATTGGTATTAAAATGTAAAGACTTGAAGACTGCAATTTTAATTTCATGTGAACTTTATATGTGGAGTATTTTTTTTCTTCATCTTCTTGGATTGTATGATTTTGGGATTTTTGGGTATTAAAATTTTAGTTGCTCCATATTACATACTCTAGTTGTTGAAGTAAATTTTTTCAAAGGTTTTTTGTCAGACTGTAACATTCGTCCTCCCAAATTGAAAATCTTGGCTCGACCACTAGCTATAGTTGGGATTGCTATCATCAATTTTGGGTTTTTTTTTTTTTTTTTTTTATATGGGACTACAAAATATGCACGTACCAAAACCTGCCTAATCACATAATTAAACTATAGAATCATGAAAATAAATTTAAAAAAAAGTTAAAATATATTGAAAGTAGATATCGACAATTTATTCTTTTAAAATTCCATAAGTTTGATTTCTTCCATCTAAATCTACATATACATCATCTTCCAGATTAGTACTTCCAATTTTTTTTTTATTGAACAAGATCATACAGATCATAAGAAAGTTTCCTGTAGTTGTTCCCAAAGCAACCTCTTCTTCCAACCTCCCAATCCACGTTTATTTCATTACTTCCCACATAAAAAGTGTAATAATAACAGTATATCCGCATCGTAAGAAAGAATCCCAGTCCACACGTCACCGTTTCAATGATACTACGAAGCACTCTAAAATCCACAACAATCAAACAATGGCGTGTTTGGTTGGGAAATTAAATTACTTTCTCCAATTCTAGCAAAAACCCAGAATGTTAGAATAGTAGTAAAAGATTCTATACTTTTATAGTTTTATTCATCTCTTTCTCTCTCACTCTCCTCTGCAACAACAACCATGGCAAACACACCCTTCACTCTTATCATTTTCTCTCTCCTCCTTCTTTCAATTCCCATGGCTGTTCCTCTAAAAACCCCTTTTCATGCAACAGATATTCTTCCTCTTCTTCCTAAAGAACTTTCATGGCCGATTCTTAAAAGTTTGAATAGAGCTGTTGACCTTCTTCCTACTTTTGTGGGGGCAGCTTCTTCTTCTCCTAATAATAGCTTGGATTGGAAAGGTGCTTGCTTTTATGAGAATACTGCTTGGCTTGAATTTCACAATAAAACTGGGTCAGAATTTGGTGGGGGTACCCTTCATATTAAGGTTTGATGTTTTTTTTTTTTTTTTTTTTATGATTTATTTTCATGATTCTATAGTTTAATTAAGTGATTATGTAGGTTTTGGTATGTGGGCATTTTGTAATTGGAGTTTAATTTGGTTGTTTTCTACTTTATTTTCACTTTTCTGTAATTTAGTTTAGGATTGTGTTGGTTTTGTTATGTGGGTGTTTTGTGATTGGACGTTAATTTGGTTATTTGCTACTTTATTTTCATTTTTTTGTAATTTAGTTTAGGATTGTCTTTGTTTTGTTATGTGGGTGTTTTGTGATTGGACTTTAATTTGGTTATTTTCTACTTTATTTTCATTTTTTTTGTAATTTAGTTTAGGATTGTGTTGGTTTTGTTATGTGGGTGTTTTGTGATTGGAGTTTAACTTGATTCTTTTGGTCTTTAATAAATGATCAAGTTCTTGACTTTTGAATGAATTTGAGTGAATTTTTTGTTTTTGGCATGAGGGTATTTTGTGATTTTACTTGATATTGGTTGATTGTGAAGTGTTGTGGAACCCTGGTGAATGGAGTACTATTTTTGAAGTTGAACTGTTTGGTTGACTTTAAATAGGAATGAAAATTGGGTTTTGGATGTTTGTTTAAGTAAAGTGAAGTGATATTTTATGGAGTTTTGGTTGAAGACAGACCAAACACAAGAAATATAGTAATTATAGACTAGTGCGTTTCCCTGTATTTGCCTCCGATCAATCCACATTGTGTTTGGATAACATATTTGGAGGGAATGGACTCCTTCTCTCCAAACCCCGTCGTCCATATAAGCGGTCAAATGGCGGCCTTGGGGAGTAACAGCTCAGTTGTTGAGTTGTTGGTGTGTTCCATCAATTGTGGCTCTAATTATGTATATACTTGAATAAGTAGGAAAAGGATTTAAATTTGATAATTGAGATTAATGTCACAGTAGATACTTGGTGCGAAATTTCTAAGGTTCTGCAACTTTGAGGTTTAGAGAGACGTTAGATGGGAATGTCACTCTATTCAATTATGCGTGAACTGGTGAAGTTCACAGGAACCCTTTCAGCCTTTTGGAGGTAGATATTGATTAGTTGTACTGCTATGTGGCCAAGAATATGTGGTTACAGGTAAGTTAGCTCTATGTTATTTGCTACTAAGATCCTTTACCTACCACATCGCTGTGATCCTTTAAGAAAATAGAAAAGCTAGGAGAACTAGAATAACCTAGGGTGTATGTTCATAACTACAGATGAGTTACAATGTCTCTTCGTGTACAAAGGATTGGCCTAGGCTTTGAAACAATTGTTGGATGGTATTGCTCTTGATTTTTCATGTTTCCAGCAATTCTAATACTGGTTAAGATTGAACTGTGACTGTGGTTTGCAAATAATTGTGATGCTAAAGCGATCATGAGAGCTATTTTTTTTTTTTCAGTGCGTATATATAGGAATCTGATCATTATATGACTACTCGTCAAATTCACAGTCTTTATACGCTGAAATATTACCTTGTCCTCCCTACTTTGGAGCACATGACTCCTAACATATGGAAGTTTTGCTGATTACCTATATACTGTACCTTTTTGCATTTTGACGGGTATTATTCTTTTAACAAATCTTCCCCCCTTTTCTGATATGCTCTGGACTTGTTTTAGGCTTGTATACTGCATTTCTTTGCCCTTTTTTTTTTTCCTTTGTGCATTATCATAGGATCACGTGTTTCAAATAGCCATTTTCAGCTACTTATCTGCCAAATCTTGTTGATTTGGGTATTCCACCTGTTGGCTATGTAACCTTGGGGATGGATAATTCTATGATCTTCAAGACTGTGTATCACACAAGTAAGCTTTTCTTCGCTGTTATGTAACCAGGTTAGTGCAGCTCATAGCTGGACCTGTATGGACATTTATGTCTTTGCAACTCCGTATCGTGTGACATGGGACTATTACCTACTATCTCGGGAACATACTTTGGAGTTCAAAGAGTGGGAAGGAAAAACGGAATATGAATATGTGAGTTCATTTCGCATCTCTCTCTCTCTCTCTCTGACTTGGTTATTAGCATTTCCTTCATGGCACGCTACCTTTATTTCAGGTAAAAGAACATGGGGTTTCAATTTTTCTCATGCAAGCCGGAATGTTGGGGACTTTGCAAGCATTATGGGAGGTCTTTCCTCTATTTACTAATACTGGTTGGGGCGAGAACTCCAACATTGCATTCCTTAAGAAGCACATGGGGGCTTCTTTTGAGGAACGCCCTCAGCCTTGGGTTACCAACATGACCACTGATGAGATATACTCTGGAGACTTCCTTGCTATTTCAAAAATTCGTGGCCGGTGGGGTGGATTTGAGACCTTGGAGAAATGGGTCACTGGATCCTATGCTGGTCATAGTGCTATGTGCTTGAGGGATTCGAATGGCAAGCTGTGGATTGCAGAGTCCGGACATGAAAATGACCAGGTCAGCCTGCATATTACTTAGCAGTTAATTATTATAGCAACATGCACTTATTGCAGTGCCATTCACTCTTTCATGCCTAGTTCTTGTTACTGAAAACTCCTTATCCGATGTTTTAGTTCTCATCTGAACTTTCCTAAACTTATCAAGGCTTATTTGTAGTTGTAAAATGAACTTGGTAGTGCTTATCTGAACTATCCTGAACTTTTCAGAACTGATAAACTCTTTTGGATACTTATATAAACTGACCTGCATCTATTGCCCCATGATGCACTCATATATCCGGGAACTTATTTTGAAGTTGAAAGGAGGCAGGCCTTATTGTATTTTTTGCATGGTTTTTTCTAGGACATCTAGGCACTATGACTTCACATTATTATTTCTAGTTGTTGGTAATACTGTCATTTTATCTTGCTCTCACGGTTGGTTCCTCTTAAATTTACTATGACTGCAAAATGGTCACATTGCAACAACAAGCCAACCTGTATTCTTCTGTTGGAGAATTTTCAGAAAGTCAAGATGGATGTAGAGTATAGGCTTGTATCAAAAGGAGAAAGCACAATCCAAAACAGCGGCCAAACAATTTGAGGGGACTAATAGTAGAAGAGGAAGGGAAAATTTTGAGGAATGAGAGGGAATACACACCAGCTCACCTACCATTAGTCTTGTGTGATAATTCTAGTGAGCCTTATTATTGTGGTGAGCTTTAAAGGGATTAAGTCTTCCTTGATCACTATCTAATCCTTCTAATACTTCACATCTGTGGTGATTGGTTGCTGCTTGTTACCACGTCTGCATTTCTAATCTTACCATCTTAAGTTGGACAACCTTTACTTAATCACCTATTTGTTAGTATTTTTCTTCTCTGAAGGCTGTCAGCAAATGAATCATCCACATCCATTTTACCAAAATGTGCAAATTGGTACTTTCTTTGTTCCAATTTAATCGCAACACTTCCCTTAATTAGTTGCAACTTTATTTAGTAATAGGTTCTCTCTATCTCTAACTTCATCACGTTGGTCCCTCTTTTTATATATCTCTATCTTTCTCTTCTCCAAAAAACTTGCTTCCCCCTCATGTTACAACTAATTTAGAACGCGCGAAGTATGTATGAATTAGCACATTGATAAAATTTTGGACTAGTTCATCAAAACTAGGTAGCGATTCGGGTTCCTCTTAGCTGTTCCATGTACCACCACGATTAGTTGACAATGATTCACATCTATGCCAGTTATAGCTCATAACATGTGCTAGTTCATTAAACAATAATCTTGCCCCATAAATTGATAGCCATCTGACAAATTTTCCCTTCGGTTATAGTGGTGTCTTCCTGATGCACAAAAATGACAAAAATTGTGCGATGATCCTTCTTATCAGCAAACCAGCGTTAATTTGATGGCAAGAGTCTCCTATTATCTCGTTGTTGCATTGGATGATTGGATAATGAACTTTGGTATAACGTCCATCTGAACTTGATTCCTACTTCTAAATTTGAAGGCATTCTGGCAATCACCAAGTTGGATATAAGGGATTCCATTTTGTGGTACTTAATTGATTCATGTGGCTTAAGGGCTATTAAATTGCAACTTGTTGATTCCTTTAAGTGTGTTATTCACCACTACAATATCTTATGCTATTAACATATACGATGAAGCATCTCAGCCACCTTGCCGTTGACTCATTGATGACTATATATTATGAAATGATAGGAAATCCCTTGTGTTCTATCGGAAATTGTGGAAACACCCCCTTTGAACTTCTCGTTGAGTCACCCGTGCTTATCCTTGGCTTATTCGTGATTGCAATCAAATGTAGTCTTGAGGAAATCCGGTAGTCGCTCGAACTGACATGTAACCCCTTCTTGTGCCCTAATGGAACTTTTGCTTGCTCGCAGCCTCACACATTTCGCTTAAGACTCAAATATCAGCATTAGGTACCCCTTCTTCTCTTCCAAATTAGGAACATATAGGAAGTCAAATGAATGTGGAACAATCAATCTGCGATGATTGTGTGATGTCCTTCCCGTTATTCTTTCATTTCTGTCGGAACCATTGAATTCATTAAATTTGGGTTACACAATTTGACAAATTATTTGAGATTATACCTCAAAAGGTACTCGACACTACTTACTATTGACTATTGAGAGAAGATGTAGAATTTTGGTGGACGTGAGAGAAGGATGCCTGCATTGTTAAACCTAACTTTTGGAAACCTTTGAGGAAGCTTGATTGAGAAGCATTGTCCTTCCTACCTGAAAAAGCAAAAGACGCAGGAATTTATGACCTTAGAGTGAGGAATTATGGTCGTTAAGGAGTTGTGGAACTATTTTTACCTCATATTTGCCAACAAGTCCCCACTATTTTCCTCATTATCAAAGATGTACCTCCTCCGTCCCCAAATAGATTTCCCATTCTTTTGGGCACAAGTATTAAGGAGAAGTTCTAGGTAGGCCTTAGTTGCATAAAATTAAAATAAAAAAAATTGGAGTTGGTACATTATTCATGAATTCTTTATTGAGCAAAGAGAATGTAAGTGGGTAAGGTAAGTGGATGGGACCCATGATTGATTCATAGGAAAGTGAGTAATATAATATAAAATAGAAGGTAAACAATATTTTAATGGGTGGACCCATGCCAAATAAGGAAATGGGAAATGTATTTGGGACAACCATAAAAGGAAAAATGAGAAATGTCTTTGGGGATGGGGGGAGTATGTAACACGCCTCAATTATTTTTTACCCATTAATTGTGGCAACACTTCATGAAATAAGGGAATAGACTCCACCTTGGGTGAAAGATTTGGATCTATAATGGTTTTTGATCTCGGGTGAAAGAATAGGATTCATGCCAACCTTAGAGAATCTTAAGTACTTGAAACCCTTTAATTTCATCAAAACATAAGATTCTATCAATACTTCAAACCCTTTAATTTTGCGTTTAATCAGACATATAATGAATACATACAATTTTATTCCTGATAATAATATTCGCAAATAATGGTCCATGTTACCATGTCTCCATGATTCAATGCAAATTTGATTACATCCTGTCATTTTGCTATAAATTTGTCAAGCTTATCAGATATCAGCTCCAAAAGTAATTGTGGTATCACTCGCATAATATATGTACCACTTGCTGCTTTCTAAGTGAACTCTGTCTGGAAATTTTTAGCTGCCTTCACTTGATTTCTATCCGTTTGATGCTGATTTTTTGTGAATTTCATGTTACAGGGAGAGGATATTGTAGCTCTGCTTCCATGGGATGAGTGGTGGGAATTTGAGTTGACTAAAGATGACTCCAATCCCCATATTGCATTACTTCCCTTGCACCCTGATTTGCGTGCCAAGTTTAATGAAACTGCTGCCTGGGAGTATGCAAGAAGCATGGATGGTCAGCCATATGGTTATCATAACCTTATTTTCAGCTGGGTAGACACTATTGATATGAATTATCCTCCTCCATTGGATGCACATCTGGTATGACATATCTCTTATGCTTTGTCCACTATGATTGGACTTCTGTATTCCTTAATATTCTGCGTACATGGTTTCTAAGTCATAATTTTTAATGGAGATGACTTGTTTTACGAATTCACTTATTTCCTTTACTTCATGCTTTCGTGTAATACCCGTCTTGGTGCCCTTTCTTATAATAAGATCTTACAAACTCTTGACTTTGTATATTCACTCAGTGACAACAGTCAGTTTCTTACAGAAGTTTGCTGTAAATGTGGCTCTGTATTACCATAACATGAGTGAGTTGGCAAATCCTTACCAATTAAAACATGATGGACAATCAGTTTTAGTATTAGTGTGTTTAGTGGTCGCTAATAGTTTTTCCAAGTACCAACATGTAAAACAGTCCATTAATTTATTGCAATTGAGACTTGTATATATTCTTTTAGGTGGGTGGGTAAGTCGAGATAATTACATTACTTTGGGATTGAGTGAGCTCTAGGACTGTCCTATGAATCTATGATGCTATCTTCATCTGCCCCAACTGAAATGAGAGAAACATTTCAAGGGTCAAATAAACCCTGAGAGTATATTGGGGTTAGGAAATTGCATAGCCCAAACTATTGCAACTGAAATCTATGTTATGGGACCTTGTACAAATTGGCAGGCATTTCAGTGTTCTTACAGGTATTATTGCTAGTGTGCCTTTTTGGTGATTCTATCTGTTACCTATACTGGAAAAATGCACCTCTCGTGCTTTCAGATTAAACAATGTCATGTAAGAAAGGAAGTATGAAGTTCTAATCTTTTGCATCAAAATTGTAATTTATTATATAAGGATAACATATCTTAGGATATTACTTTCGATAAAGCTGTGTATTACATTAGGCATTAGTTCTATTAGGCCACAAAGTTGTAATTCGAAAAGTGGCAGCTTTTCAGTTGTAAATATGTACTATTAGTTTTTTCAGCATCAAAAGTTTGAATATGGTCAACTTGTTTATTAATTGGAGAGTTTTTCCATCACCCTCTCTTCCATGTCTCTGTCAAAAGCTGCAACTGTGGTGCATAGCTCACATGTCTATGGAATCACTTAAAGAAGGACCCATCTATTGTTACTAAATTCATGATTTGACCTATTGATTTTATTTTTTATTTTACTTTTGCTTTTATATATTTATGTGTTTTCTTTTATTTGCAGGTGGCTTCTGTAATGACAATATGGTATCACATGCAGCCTGAATATGCAGCAAACTTATGGAAAGAAGCATTGAATAAACGGCTGGGAACTGAGGTAAATGCTCCATAATTTCTCCATTCTCCCCAATTCTTGTGGTTGCCTGTCATCTATTTTTTTTTTCATTGTTTGATAAGTTGTGATAGGTGATTTAGGTGTTTGATGTTAGATCCCATGAATTACTTTTTTTTTTTTTTTTAATCAGCATATGCTGCCCAATCACTGTGAATCTCATCTTGTGTGCTTCTAACCCATTTCTTATTATAAAGGAAGAAGGTTATATATTTGGCTGGGAATTTATCTTTCAATAAAATTCTTTGTTACATTAATATGATTAGGGATGTGACTGTTATAGGTTAGGCTTTTACTCATGTGCTACTCCCTTTCTCCATGCAGGATCTTGAACTTCCAGAAGTTCTTGTAGAAGTTGAAAAACGTGGCTCATCCTTTGATGAGTTGCTTACTATTCCTGAGCAAGATGATTGGATTTATGAAGATGGAAAATCGGTCTCATGTGTTGCTTATGTTCTTCAAATATACAAGGCAGCTGGACTTTTTGGGTCACTTTCTAGTTCCATTCAAGCAAATGAGTTCACTGTGAGTTCTTTTGCCTGTTTCAAACTTTCAATAATTCTTTGACTGCATTGTTTAATGGGTTTTATCATGTTTGAACATGTGCGGATTATTTTATATTTAATGTGCGGCTACCATTTAAAACCAAGGGTAGGGCAACTGCTGTTGATATACTCCTTACCTAGAGAAATGGCTTGGCTTTTGAGAGCGGAAAATTCGTGAGAAAAAGTTGAGGGGATAAGCTTACTAAAACTGCGATGTCACGTTTAATATGGGACATCCGATAGATGTATCTTTAAAATTTAATAAGGGATTGTAGAGTACAAAATACCTATCAGAGTTCTGTTAAAGGTTAAAATTTCCCTTTATTGTGTGACTAGTACTGTAGTTAGAATTGTTGTCTTCTAATTATATTTCAAATGAAAAATATGCCAAGTTTCTCATATTCAGGCTAGTTTTTGTACCACTTAAATTCTTTTATCACTCGGCTATCTGACAATTTGGTCCTCCTTTTACTGCAATCAATATAATTCCGGCAGTATAGCTGCTAAATATTGAAGCAAATTTGAACACGAGTAAGATGGCATCTTTCCTATTCTTATTATTTTGTGAAAGTGAGGGTTCAGTTCTTTGCTGTGATTGCAGATAAAGGATGCCTATTCATTGAAGTTCTTCGAAAATGACCCAAGTCGCCTGCCAAGCTGGTGTAATGATGGTGATAATGTGAAGCTTCCTTTTTGTCAAATCCTAGGAAGATACAGAATGGAACTACCTGGTTACAATACCATTGATCCGTACGCACATATGAACGAAAGGTGTCCATCTCTTCCACCAAAATACTACAGGCCAAAAACCTGTTGACATTGCGTCACACTAGCAGTAGCAGGTTTTAGCAAAATAGCAGGATTTGTATAATCTGATGTTGAATTCTGTATATAATTTTCGCGTATAACAGCTTCATGTATGTAGGTTGATCGTTGATGTAAATATTGTTCAGTTGGTAACATCATCGTCTGTTGTTTGTACACGTGATTAATCTAATATGCAACCTCTGTTGTAGCTTCATTTGACTTTGGCTTTCTAAATCACCTATGTTGTAGCTTCATTTCACCAAAACTAGTTATGAGCAATCTTTGTGTATATAAAGCTGGTTACAATCCAGGGATGGATATAAAGAGTGGACTTTGGAGTCCCGTCTTCCACGTCTAAATGTGGCTCCATTAGGTGAGTAGATGTTTCATGTTTAGAGCTAACAAATGGGCCATGTCCTGCTGAACTTGTGTAAAGAATAAAAGGTTTGAGATTTTGTAACACAAATCCCACCTGTTTTGCTAATCGTGCTAATGGATTTGATATGCTTATTTAGATAGTTGAAAGAGTTTCAACAATAAATTTAACGGGAAAAAAATGCATATTCAGTATAGGTCTTCTCAAGTTACAATCATATTAACCTATGAAGCAATACTTCAAAAAGAAGAAAAAACCTATGAAGGAAAAGCTGCTCTTTAAGGTAATACACAGATGAGTGCCGACTGCCGAGATATGGGAAGGATAGCACACAGCAGAAATGTTTCTCTTCATGTTGATTTCGTATGTAATTCCGTTTGTCTAATAAGACTCAATTATTCAAATATGTTAATATAGATTCAAATAGTCCTCGATTCTCTCCACGTTACTAGAGTGGGCTGATTGATTATATATTGAACCTAAATTTCGACATAAGTTTCGTCATTTGTTATTCTTTAGGAATATTTGTTCAGTTTCTGCACCATCCAAATCCGCCAACCTTCAGCTTGACCTATATGGCCATATGGGGGCAGAAACTCAGCAGTCAGCACACCGACTCTTTGAAGGCCGAATGCCAAGACAGCGGTAAATTTTTGAGAAATTCTCTGTTCATGCATCTCTAATTCTTCAGAACTAAAAATCTAACAGGGTATCATACAAACTAATGATCGCTTCCTGAACCAATTCATTGCTATTCCTCCCCACAGAAAAGAGTACAAGTAAAAATGGCAGAGCAGATTCGCTACTTTTTTTGGCTACGAATAAGTAGTACACAGAAGGTTGACAGTAGTAATCGATTCATCAATATATTTCTATGAAGGATTAGTACCTCGGAGAGCCATACATTTTTCAGATTATAATACAAGGACAACTTCTCAAGGGACAAGCAGCAAATCAGAGTTCTTAACTTTCTCTACACAAAACTAGTATCCCTGTAGCTATAAGAAATGAATGTCAAATTCGTATGCAACAGAAATCTGCCGTAGGATGGTCAGCAGTACATTTTCATGTGAAATTAGTGTATTATCATTATTCAGCCTTGGCTGGGAAATGGTTGCCACCACTTGCTACCTTGTATACATAAAAGGCAGTCATGAAAGCACTGCAAATAAGATGAACAAGAAATGGATGAGAAACTATCAGAAATAAGAAGAAATTATTATTAAATAAAGGAATTTGAATAAAATGACTTTGATCACCAAATGCATCAATAAACATTTTTATACACATGAAAAATAAAAATGATCTGCTTTGGATGACATGGTTTCTCAAAGTAATTGACTAAAATCATAGGCTTTAATAATAAATGTATATGACTATATATTCTACTCCTCATTTTTGTGAAATCTTAGCAAATTACAGAAGCATGAACTCTTCCCAGTTCTAGACTAACTTTTCGACAAAGATTTACTGGTAATCCGTCGTCCGAGGGCTCTTAAATAATTGCGGAAAACCCTTTTGTTAATTTAAAACCTTTATAATAATTTACTCAGTGCGAAGATGCACGGAAAATATGCCAAATAATGCAATGAGCAAACAAAGTGACCAAATATAGTTTCAAGGTACCTGATCCCGGCAATAATACCAGCAGGCATTATCTTTGAAGTCTCCATATAGCGCTGTCCCATGACATATGTGAGTCCAGTTGCAGTCACTGTTGAGGCATATGGGATATGTTCAAATTTCAGATACTATGCTTCAAAAAATATTTATTGAATGCATGTATACAGAATAACCATGTTACTTTCCGGAGTTACGAGGAAATTTATGATGGTTTCTTCAAGTATCATGAGGTCAATCAGCTGCTTCAAACTGTTTTCGGGCTCTTGTAGTACATTCAAGAGGCAAGAAAGTATGCAAGATATTCTAAGGTATGAAGGCAATTACGAGTGCTGGAAGCAATCATAACAATATAAGAGTGTGTCAGCATTACCATCTCAAACACAAAGCATACAAGTAAAACCACTTTCTTCTGAGTGTTTGCTGAACTTAAGCCAGACGCCAATTTAGCATAGAAGTACTTTGAATCTCATAATACACCAAAAGATAGTCTTAAGCTTAAAAAGCAAGCTTCAAGTAAAGATATACCCCCCCTCTCCTGAGGCTGATAGTCGGTGATAAGATCAACTAACCTGGGATGATTCACTCATTCATAGATCTGTTGGTCTCACATGCAAATATAAACACTTAAAACCTTGGAAAAAGAAACTATGACATAGTCGTATCTAAGCAAGATTGTCATTTCCTACAAGAAGCTGAGAAGCAAAGTATACTTGAGCTATAAAATGAGCTTCCGAAGGCCAAGATTTCAAATATACAGCTCCACAAATGTGGAAACTTTTAGAAATCAGTTTCCAAAGCAATGAACAATATAGCACTTCCAACTACCAATTACCAGGGTGTGGAAAGCCTGCCCAGAAAATACATCTGCATTTTCACATAAAAGCTAAGAGAAATCAGCCAAAGAATCTACCCTCAAAAAAGCATGACATAAACTTCATCTATGATTAGAACACAGGTCATGTAGCTTGAACCTTTATATCTGCCCTGCGTCCATCTAGTGCGGTGAGCATACAACTAAAAGGCTGCTAGATTCCTAATTGGCTATTCTCCTTTGGATCAAATAGATGAGATAGATCACCTCGCTATACCACACCTTCAGAGACATTTTCAGCTCAAAGAGTCGAGCTTAACCTCAAAACAAGGAATGATGCGGTTGGCCATCATTCCTTACCATCTAGGCCTAGAGATCAGTAAGTTGGTGCATGACCACCAAGAACAGACCTTGAATCAGAACACCCCCCAAATATATTTCTAACATAGGAGGTGGTGAAACTAATTCACGTAATAATTCTTTACATCAAATAAAAGATCATGTGACGAAACTATTTTCAGTTTTCTAAAGCCTGTAAAATCAAAAGTCACATAAACAAGCAGATTCCAAAGCTTCAGATGGCAAAATTAGTTCCGAGACCTCCCTCGATCATCGGCATTGCAATATATACGCATGATCACATAATAAAAGCAACCAAAGAACAGCCATGAAGACATTACAGCAACTCCAAAACAAATTCCACATCAATTCATCACACATATACACATATACCCAGAAAACACACATCAAACATAAAATAACACATTAACAAACCACATTCTCATCTGAGTATCTCATAATATCAATCAGCTACCCAAATTCAAGATATAACCCAACTCATAAAACAATCAATCAAACAAAAATAACCACAAAAGATGAACAAAGAGTTGAAATTCAACATACCCGCCTCAAGAATCAAAGCAAAGTAAGAATTTTTGCGCTTTTTAAAAGCTGTAAGACTCAAATAACCAGCTAAAATGAGCAATAAACCAGCTCCAGCACCACCACCCAGTGAAACCAAACTGCCCTTTTTGGCGTACCCGATGAGCCCGCCCAGTACAAGAACAAGCCCATATGGGATTGTGAAGCAAAAATCGTGCATTTTCGACAAATGGGTTTTGTTTTTTTGTGATGATTTAAGGATTTGTGATATCAGAATTTCATAAAAGTGGGTTTGAGACTTTGAGATCGATGGAAATGGAGTTTTGAGGGAGCCTTTTTTGGTTTTGTGGAGTGAGAGAATGTTGGAAGGGTCAAAGGGGAAAGTTTGGCGTAGTGGCGTGTGGCCAACTTGTGCAATTTTGGTTGATTAAATTTATCAAAAGAAGAAATAAAAGTCATAACATGGGTTAGTTGTTGATGTCAACAACTCTTGAGTTTTGTGTTTTGGCTAAAAGTTGTTGATTTGTTATTCTCCTATCTTTTTCTGGTTTCCAATTTGAAGGAGTAAGTTGTCTATGCCAAATTACCATAATTTACCTTGGTAGAGATTAAGAGCAATTCATGGTTGGGTTGGTCTCAAGAATAAACAAGATTAGCAAATTAATTTGCAATTTTGTAATAAAACTATGCAGTCGAAATGATCAAGATATATTTTGCAAATATATTATCATACACTTTAGGTGTCTATAAAGCGTTGTAATTTTATTTTTTTTTCATTGTTCATTTGAAATCATCCAAATGAACAAAATGTACTAAAAAGGATAGTTTTAAATGAAGCGAAATGAAGAAAAATTAGCATCATCAATTAACTCATACTTACATACAGGAGATAATTTAGTAAAACTGGAAAACAATTTCATTGTTCGACAAATCCAGTAAAGTACTTAACTTTTTTCATACTAACAGTTGATTAACCCATTTTTACATTCAGATATGCATACAAAAATGACAAAACAAAAAGTACTTATAAGAGGTATTAATCTACTCTTAGAAAAAGTATTAATTTGAATAATTTTTTAGATTTCTACATTATATCCTTGTATTTCTTCGTTTTCTACGTTGTATCCCAACCTTTTTAAATTGTACACATTACCCTCAAACTTACTTCTTTGAATGCATAATACTCCGGCCATTAACATGTGTCATTAATTTTGTTTATTATTATGCAGTCAAGTGGAACTAATCTAACTTATAAATATATCTTGTAAGAGTAAAACTATGTACAAGTTAAACTAGCTCTAGATTACAAAACATAGACGAAACTAATGACATGTAGTTAATGGCGGGGCCATTGTCTATTAAAAATTTGTAAGCTTAAGCATATTGTGTAAAAATTATAAAAGGTTAAGCATATTGGGGTATAATGTAAAAACTAAATAAACACTAGTACGATGTAGAAAAATCATTACAATTTTAATCACAAACTACCTACACCAAAAAAATTTAAAACTAAATAAATAATTCCATAGTTCACTTAATTCAAATAAATTCTTTTTTTTTTTCTTTTGAAATTAGATGCAATGATCCATGCCTCCATAGTCCATGGGGTGCGAGGCCATGAGGGTTGTAATATACAAATAACGTACGTAGCCTAATCATCCTACTTTATACAACAAACTTACACAATTATTAATTACTAAATTTCATAAAAGAAAATGGAAGCATGTCTAATGTCCGGAATAAGATCAGTAACGTCGACTGGACATTGCATTTGCACCAACAAACTCTCAACTTTATTTACCAACAGAATTTCAATTTCGTGTTTCTTCCAAAATATTATGACCTTGAAGTTAAAGATGGAAACCCAACTATATTCCAAGAGACCCACTTGCCCATCTTGTTCCAAACCTCTTTCACTCTGTCTTTGCACTCGCATTAAATCTCCAAACTTTGACAACAAAGTTCATCTCACAATTCTCCAGCATAGTTTAGAGAGAAAACACCCACTTAATTCTGCTAAAATTGCCAAACTTGGTCTCAAAAATGTTGATGTTTATACTGTCACTGATGTTATGTTTGATGCTCAGTTTAATGTTCAGCCATTGGGGTTGAATGATGATGGGTTTATTTTGTTGGGAGGAGAATGCACGTCAAGTGTTTGTGGAAATGCTTCTGAGAGTTTGGATTGTGATGGAAGTTTAGGGGTTGAAGGATCAGGGGAACGAGGTTTTGATCAGGTCTCTGGTGTTGATTTAGGGGATGGATTCGTTGGTGTTTCGGATTCTGAGAGGTTTTTGGGTGGAGTAGGAGGGAATACGGATGAAATCGTCGATTTTGATAAGAAAGATGATCACTTGCTTGAGCAATGTGATGTTGAAATCACTGATGTTGGTGATAATTCAATGAGTGGAGATGCTATGCAAGGAAATCATGAAGCTTTACTGAGTGTAACGGTTGGAAAATATGGTGGAATCGGCAATATTTCTCATCAATGGAAGCTGCAAGATGAAGGGAAAACACCCAATCTTGAGGATTTGGTTGCCTCTCCAAAGGTTCTAGAATCACTAGCTAGAGGATTTGTGGTGCAGAAGCTGCAAAAGAAGCAGAAAAGTGGGAGTGTAGAACTAGAACAATTTGAAGAGTTTCGGATCACAGTTCCACCTGGATCAGCACTTCTGTTTCCGGCCCAAAATGCAGTGCCGGCTGAGGCTATCGACTTTGAGGTGAAGAACTTGATTATATTGGATGGAACTTGGTCAAAGGCAAATCGAATGTACAATGAAAATCCATGGCTAAGAATTTTGCCGTCTGTGAGGTTAGATTTGGAGAAGTTGAGCATGTTTAGTGAAGTTAGGCGTCAGCCTAAGCCAGGATATTTGTCAACTATTGAGAGCATTGTGTATGCTCTGAAGGCACTAGGCGAAAGTGGGGAGTTAGAAGGGCTGGATAACTTACTAGAGGTGTTTGAGTCCATGGTTGAAGACCAGAGACGATACAAGGATGAGGCACTAAAGAAGCTATCTCCTTTATGATTCTTCCTATACCTACCTGTTTGTTGGTTATCCATAATATTGTTTACTTGACTTCTGTTCCTATTATATTTATCACTTCATTCATGCAGTATCAGGCAGTGAACGTTTACATCTACCATGCATGGCATCCTAGATTGATACTCCCTCTATTCCACAAAGTTCTTCCCAAATTCCGTTTAAGGTTATTCTATAAAGTTCTGCCCGTTTCCCCTTTATTCCCATTTTTGGCAGAGGTTTGTTCTCTTGTTACCCCTTCTTACCCTACCATTTGATCCCACTTTATGGTCACTCTCTATCTCTCTCATCCATAAATTAACCATGTGAGTTGTGAGTTTGTGACCCCCCTTTATTTACTTAGTATTATTCCTTGGTTTTAGGGTGAGGTAATAGTAAACGAGAAGAACATTATGGAACGGATGGAGTATAACGTAACTGAGGAGTGAGGATGTGCCATTATGCCTCACTCTTGTTAAAAAAGAAGTTAAGAATTATTCATGCACTTACATATTTATATTGAGATTTTCCTTTGTTCTCCCTTCAAAAGGAAAAGTTGAACTTCTATTCGTCGCCCCAAATTTACTTAAAATCGCCCCAAAAAAAAGTTGAAATTACATCTACAACCCTTTCTTTTTTCCCCTAAAGCACCACACCCACCAGCCACCTCACTCCACTATCATCCCCATTGCCACAACCACCCACCAAGCAACCCCCACCCCCCACCAGCGCCCCCCCCACCCCGCAAGCCCCACGAGCCGCCCCCACCACCGCACCATCCCCCATAAGAGCCGTCGCAAATCGGCGAAAATGGCGGCAAAAATGAATTTTTTTTAATTGGGCGATGAGGAGGGACGTCTGGCCAGGACGTTCCTCCCATGGCTCGAATGTCTGGCCTAGACTTGTATGGTTACTGGGTATTCGAGGATGAAGGATGTCGAGAAGGCGAGGTGGTTTTTTGATGGCTTGCTGGAGAAAAGTGTTGTGTCGTGGGTTGGAAGAAGAGGCTTTGAAATTGTTTGATGAAATGTTAAATGTAGGGGTTAAGCCTGACGAGAGGACATGGCTGTTGGCGGTGGGAGGTGGTGGTGACGGGTGGTGGCTGGTGGTGCTGGTGGTGGCAGGGGTGGTGTGGTCGAAAAAAGAGGAGGGGGTAAAATAGTCTATTAAAAGTGGACCGGGGCGATTTTAAGTAATTTTGGGACGACGTTTAACAATCCCCAAGATAAAGTGTTGATTACTTACGTGGACATTTTCATACAATAATTCTTAATCAGTGAACTATTATTATGTCGTCCCCTCCATCTTTTGGGGATCGTGGGTTTACCTAATTTCATTCTTGAGATGGACATACTTTTTACATCTATTTGGTTGTTCCCAATGAATAGACCTGAGTAGTGACCCATTAATCTTGGAGATATGTATACAATATCATATTAAGTGGCATTTTCATAATAACCCCATAAAGATACTATCACACTCATAAAGTTTTTAATACAAAGAAAAGGAAAAACACTAAATTATAGATAGTATATTTAATCCATAAGATAGTATATAATTTTGTGTTTGTCACAAAAATGGTGAATAAGCCATGCCTGATTATCACGCCCCACTCACGTCTTTCCCCCACTGAACCAAAATCATGTCCTCCAAAGTTGTCACTTACCTAGTTACCTACGTTTCTTTTGCAATCTTCATCCTTTTGCCAACTCACTGAGTAGTGGATCACTTAATAGTGCACGGTGCACCACCAAAGTACTAAATGATAAATCTACTAGTATGTCAATTGTCAAACATGATAAATCGGGCCACAAAAGGCCCGAACGTCCACTTCCCCTTCCCTATATCCAGCAACTAAAGCCCACATTATAAATTGCTAAAGTGTTTAAAAAATCCAACCCTTGAAAAACTAATTCCTTCGTTCTTCAGCCTAAACGGAAGCACTAAATCTCTGTGAGAGTAAGCAGAAGCACTTCCAACATAGCCAATGCTAAAGCTCCTAATACGACGTCGTCTTTCCCCTCTAACTCAATTCTCCATCCAATCATACTCCTTTCTCTCCACCGACGCCGACGACCCTCCTTTCTCTCTCATCCCAAAACCCCTAAAAAAGAAGAGAGAGAAACAGAAACAACCGCAAAATCCCCAAAGTACCCTCAACTTTCCTATAAATTCCGACCTACCCTTCGACTTCCGCTACTCCTACTCCGAATCCGACCCGTCGGTTCAGCCCATCGGGTTCCGCGAACCGCCCAAATTTTCTCCGTTTGGGCCGGGCCGGCTTGACCGTAAATGGACCGGGACGCATGCTCTTGTTCGCGGGAACAAATTAGAGGAGAGAGAAAAATGGGAGAAGGAGAAAGAATACGTTTTGGGTGAGCCGTTGTTGGGAGAAGAGGTTGCTGAGCTTGTGGAGAAGTATCGCCACAATGATTGTGCTCGCCAGATCAATATTGGTACTTTCTCTCTCTTTAAGTAATATCGGTGTTTTAAAGACCGTTTTACCTTACTACTTCCTCCGTTTCAAATTACTCGCTACACTTTCCATATAGGGAAGTTTCATATTACTTGCTACACTTCCTTTTTGGGCAATAAACTCTCTCTATCTCTCTCCTCTCACACGGGCCTTTTTTTTTTACTCTCTACCTCTCTTCTCCAAAAATTGCCTGCAAGTCGAATCGGATTGAGAAGTGTAGCGAGTAATTTGAAACGGAGGAAGTATAAGAAGGTTTTATTTAAGATAAATAGCGAGACGGTCTCACCTCGGTAATATTATGTTTGTGTTTTTATCTATCTGTCTAATGGAGCTAATGTGGATAATTGGGTTCATTACTTAATCTAATTTGATTGTATTATTCAATTTTTACACCATATAATGTGCATTTTATGTTGGTTATATTTGACAAGAAATTTGGGATATCTATGCATTACTATTATACTACCACACTGGAAAACTCTTGCCGTTTGCAAGCTTTGTGATCAGCATAATTGAATACAGTTAGTTACAGCAATGTAATCACAAAAGGCGGAGCTTATTTTGATATTTATAATTTACTGTAGTGATGCGTATCATCGAGTTGTAGGATGAATGTCCTCTTTCTGCGTCCTCTATAGGATAGAGTGAGTTTACTTGCTTGAAAATGGCTTGATAGTTTTGTATTATTTTTTACCCCTTCCTTTGGGGGGGGCTAGGGAAGGATGGAGTTACACATAACATGTTGGATGACATCCACAACCATTGGCGGAGAGCTGAGGCCGTGAGGATTAAATGCTTGGGGATACCAACTCTTGATATGGACAATGTTTGCTTTCACCTTCAGGTGCTGATCTGTGAGCATTTTTTTTTTTATTGTGAGAATTTGATCATTGATTATTCATATTTGTTGATTTTATGCTTTTGGACTTATTCTAGGACAAATCAGGTGGAAAGGTCATCTACCGCCACCTTAATGTTCTGCTTTTATATCGGGGTAGGAATTATGATCCCAAGAACAGGCCTGTTATTCCTCATATGCTTTGGAAACCTCGTGCTCCTATATTTCCAAAGCTTGTGAAGAATGTTGCTGATGGCTTGACTTTTGAAGAAACCAAAGAATTGAGGAACCAAGGCCTCAATTCTCTTGCACTCATGAAGCTCAGTATGTCATATCTCTGTTCTCTTAAATGCTGATGTATCTATCAAATAGCATTAAGAAACACTCGTGCTTGATATGTTGTCTTAGCTAGGAATGGTGTGTATGTGAATGTCGTGCAAAGAGTGCGGGATGCCTTCGAGACTGAAGTGGTGGTGAGACTGGATTGTACATATGTAGGAACCAGTGACTGCAAAAGGATTGGTGTGAAGCTAAGGGTAAATATATACTTACTTATGTTTGGCTTCTTTCTCAAGTTTTGTTTGTAATTGTTTTTTTAAATCTATACAGGAACTGGTACCATGTGTCCCAATCTTGTTCAAGGATGAGCAAATTATTCTGTGGAGAGGAAAGAAAGACCAAGACAATCAAGCTAGCTGCTCAACTGAACTACCAAGTTTGTAGATGTCATACGAGAGCCCCTCTGTTTTTACACTTGGTCTTGAAAGATATCGAACAGGAAGATTATTAAGATCAGAAAGTTCCTCGTTTATGAGCTGCCATTTGTCAAAAAAATTTGAAGCTGCGCCATCATTGCACACACGTCTATGTAAAGGCGTCAATGTCAATGAGCTCTGCTCATTGCTGCTCCGAGTTCTTTAGTACTCGATTGAGAAGGTTGAGATGATTGGAATTGAGAACCAACTTCCAGAGGATTCTCGTCTTCATTGTGTCACCAAGTGAAGTTAATCTGATGTTTGATCAATATCTTTGAGACTTCGGCACAAGCGTAAATCTATGACAACGCACCAAATTGTAGTAAAAGATTATTGTATTCATAGTGAGGTCCTCTCGTGCTCTATACTGTACCATGTTAGTTACAGAAAAGAGTTTTAAACTTGCCATTGTCAACATAAAGTGGCTGTAGTACATTGCCTCTATTTGTGGAGGATATTGAAAGTTGGACAAAAAGTATTGCAAGTGTTTGTGAATGTCTTCTCGAGTCTTGTCGGTCACAAGTTGGTACAAACTTCTCATATAAATGTTATATGTAGCCTGCTTTGGACGAATAACTGAAACATCTCCCATATACAGAAAAAACTTCTGATATAAAGAACAACAATATACATATATATAAACAAGTGCACTATAAGAGGTGAAGGTTAAGATTACAACTATGCAGTTACAAACACATTGATAGTAACATTCGTTGCTATGGATGACAATTCCAGTACATAAGAAAGATACAGGATCTTCTGAACCATTACTAAACGGCAGAAGTCCTTGTGACGGCAAAGGTTATAAAGCAAATTCCATAACCGTCTTTTTGCAGGATACAAACACCAATATTTGATGACAATATCTACATGGATTCCTGCTAACTGATGATAGAAATACGGAAGCAGATGCTATTTTGCAACAGACCTACGGTTGTGCAAGTAACTTCCTGAATTCATGTGCGTTGTCTGCAAGGCATCCTGAGCTAGCTAATGAGGTTATCCAGACCTCATCTGATTGAACTGGCTCATCATCGTCATTCCTATGCCAGCTCCAGACAGCATGAGATGAGTTGACTATCTGGATTTCTCCATGGCCAAAGCTCGCTTCTCGGAACACTGACCACTCAGGGTGTGGATTTTTATACCTGAAGTCCATCGAAATTAATTACATATATAAACAAGAAAAACTCTATTTTGCTAAACTTTTAGTTGGGTAACTAAGAGGTAGATAGATAGTGGGTAAACTAACGAAAATGCTCCTGCTAGACCCATGACTAAAAAATTTAGCCATATAGCCATACTCTATCAACAAAGAAGTCCACAGCAGCTTCGGAGCCATGAATGGACTAAAAGGTTGAGGAAATAAGTTATCTGTAAACTTCATTATATGTAGACTAATGGACTAATTAAAGTTAGCTTCAAGAATATCATCTAAGTTACAAGTCTATAATCATATTAGAAGTTAAAGTGCAATGACTGAGATAGATGAGTAATTCTTCTTTTACATGAGGAATCACCAAAGATACAAGTAAAACACAAATATGCTTAAAGTACAAATGCAGAAGTTTCAGGGGCACACACCTTCGAGCTAAACCCTCAGAGTTCCCTCCATCACCAATGGTTATATGGACAGCACCACAGCGATCCGATTTTCCACTAAACACCCGTTTCTGTCAACAAATCAGTAAAAACTTAGTGCAAAATTTCTTACATAGAACTGCAGCATATAAGCCAATAAGATCGGTCATACCGAGCGTTCATACGCATGCACATGCCCCGCAAACACTATGTCAACACCAGCAGCATGGAGCAAGGGTTCCATAGCTGACATCATCCCATCTCCTTCACCTTGGTGAGCCTCGTTGCTATTGTACCAAGGCACATGAAACAAAGCTAGCAACCAAGGTGTTCTTTTCCTGTCTACCTTGACAAGATCAGCCTGTAGAGAAACCATGGGTAAATTAATGTCAAAGGTACATAAAGAATACAAAATACTATCAAGTCTATAACAGACCAGTTTCTTCCAATTAACAGTCATTACATACAATCAACAAAACAAAAGGCTACACAAGACGTTTCCCCCACTAAATTATAAAATAACAAGGCAGCCCCTAGCATAGCTTTTGCCAACCAACCTATAAGCAGTTAGACATGGAAAGATATTTGTCAAAAAATACTGAGAACTAGGAACCCTCCCCACCCCCCTAGACAGCGCTAGTACCATGAAGATTCACCACTTATATACATATATATATATATATATATATATATATATAAACACATAAATTGCATTGATTGGGTAGAGTGAAAAGAATAAATGCAAATGGAGGGCTGAGGATGGATGGAAGATGCAAAAGAGGATGGTTTTCCAACCCAGGAGAACAATTTACCACCCTTGGAAAAATTATTTTCCATCCATTACAAGCCATATCCAAACAAAGAAGGGAAACCTACTTTTTTTCAAGATTACTTTTTTCTCCTAACCAAACACTTTCCAAGTATAAGCGAGCACACATCCTTGAACTTTAGATCTGCCACCAATAAGGTCCGGATCAGGAAACGTCAATCTTGGTGCATTGGAAAAGATGAAGTGTGACGGGAAAAAAATTACAGGGTCACATTTGGCCTCTGAAATCCCAACTAAAAAAAATGAAAGAGAGATATGAAAAACCAATGGTATTGAAAACCATCTTCCTTAAGAAAAGTACACCATCCGACCCATCAGGAACAACTGATCCTGAATTACTATCATTCGTCTCCTTTTTTACCATGAGATACATGCAGAGTCCGAACTCAACAGATAGACATGAAAGTAAAAATTGTCAACTCAATACAATCTCCTTTCTGTTCAAACATCTCCAAAAAATGGGATCACTAACTATCCCAATCAATGCACCATACGTGTCAAACCTTAAGAAACTTTTGCAAATAGAGTAATTTTCAAGAAAGATTAGGCACAAATACATGACAATAACAACAAGCACCCTGTTGCGGATCAAGGGATCTAGATGACTGCACTGACCCCCAACCAGTTAAGATTGGTAGAGACATCAACAATACAAAGATCAAAAATGTCTAATAGAAAGATCAAGAATGAGAAAGAAGGCTAACCTTTAGCCAACCATATTGGTCAGAATACTCATCATAATCTGCGTATGAACCGAGCATGATAACATGGACCCCTGCAACTTCAAAAGAATAATAAAGATTGGAACTTGAATCACTCTCCTCGAATGGCATTTTCCATCGTGCATTATATGATATGAAGCTATCTTTCACTAAAGGGATGTATTCTTTTTCATGGTTTCCTTGTGTAACCATCCAAGGCCTTGCACTAGCGAGTGGTTGAACTAGTTCACCAAATGTGTCCCACCTGTGCTGCATGTAATTAGCATAAGAAAGATCTCCTGGAAGCAAATGCATATCATACTTGCATTGCTCTATGTGGTCCAGAGTTGATTTTGTCCAGCCTGTTTGACCTAAATCACCAGCAATAGCAAAAGTAACAGGTAGTTGAGCTGGAGGAGTTTTTAGCTGAAACTCCGGGTCTTCCCCTCCACAACGATAAAAGTATACAGTGCCAGGTTTCAGTGGCCCAATAACAGTGTGATGTATCTCCCCTGAGCTATATAAGAGATATGTATAGGAGGTGCTCTCTCCTTGAGCTTTTGCAGAGTACTGTCCTGGTGATGTTCCGTATTCAACAATAGAAAGAGCAGATGAATCATCCGTAATCCATGAGATTCGCATATGGTTTTCTCCTGCCAATGATATATGTACCTGAAAGCCACAAAAATGTCTTCAAGACTTTACCACTTAAATTGTACTTCAGAATGCATTTGTTTTTCCTTCAACATAATATTGTAGATAGCCTTCACACGATACAATCATGTCTCCAGTAGTCCAGTTCTATACATCGTAGTACATGGGGAAAACTAGCAGACAGGAAACTTTATTAATTCAAAAAATTTAAGGGCGATAGAGCCCAAATGTTTGAAGTAATGAAAATATGTTTATCAAATCATGTGGTTTAAGGCCCCTACAATTAAGAGCAATAAGTCTAGAATCTAGATTATCAAGAAATTAACCCAGCAAGACTCTTTCCTTCCTACCTCCGTCGAATAGCAGGGTAAAACATCATTTCTATATCACATTTTCACAATATGTAGGAGAGCTTATAAGCTTGTCCTTCCCCAATTAATAATTGCATCTAAAACAAAGCCCGTACAGCCTAAATCAAACTACAAGTCCAGCCAATCACACAAGATAACACCACGATAAATAAGAGAAATTGCCGCCCTAAATCTAAAAAGAAAATCATCTTTTTCATGAAATTCCCTATTTAGATTCTTAACTTGCAAGTGTCACAACCCAGAAAATTTGCTTTATGTGATTATGCATCAAACACAAAACTAAATGGATATATCAATTCTAAGCATACTCCTCTTTAAATGAATACAACACCTTATAAGTTATAATATGGACAATAAAATTATTGGCTCGTGATAAGAAACGTTAGACAATATAGGTAAAACATTCTCTTCCAAGGTTTAGGATATAATATCTCAACATATAAGTATTTTACTAACCTAGAAAGAGAATATTCTGCGCATATTATCCATCAAGATTCAAGAAATATTAGTTCATCAAAAATACATTTGCATCAAAGTATTGTCCTTCTCTTGATTCATAAATCAAGACCCATCAAAATACCAAACACAAACTATATTTATTTATTCATTTCTAGCACGCTGAGTCGCTGACAATTTCCTTTTCCTTCTCTGTCTTGCTTATTAAGCAAAGTGAGATCATAAAAATAGAAGGAATTATTTTCCAACATATAACAATCGAAAGATAGTGACTTGCAATCCAAAATACCAATTGTGCAAGATCACCTCCTAAAAACAGACATTTTTACAAACAATCACAAAAAAAATTGAAGAATTCTACAAAAACCAACCAAAAAAAAAAGCAACAAATTGAAAATTGACCACAACAATATAATATGAATAAAACCCAAGATTTAAAGCATTGAAATTATCAAACAATTTGAATTTATGAAGACAAAAAAGATGGAAGGAAAAATGACCTGTTGGGGTTGGGAGGAGCCACGATTATGCCATGGGAAGTGAAGGAGCTGACGAGGTTTTGGTTGGATGTAATGATTAGCAGACGAAGATGAAGCAGAGAGTGTTAGTGTTACTATAATAAGTAGAAGTAGTAACCTTTGACAACCCATTTTTGGTATTTTTTTATTTTGGTTTGAATGGTTTGCTCTGAGAAAGAGAAAGGATCCCCCGTAAATAATGGCCAGGTCGTGGTGGAAGTGTTTTTCTAGGGAGTATGTGTCAGTGTGAGTGTCGTTTTTGGTTTTGAGATGAGACCAATTTTGTCATTTTGGTTTTTGTAGTTAAGAAGTTAAAAACCGCGGTATGGATGGGAATTGGGATGGCCGTATGGGGACTGAGGTTGGGAACAAAAAGTCGCAAGTAGGAAGCCAAAACAAAAAAGTTGAAGTCGGTACGCAATAAGGTAACTTGACAAGTGATCTGTTGATCACTATGAGTTGAGCCTAATGTTTTTTAGTTTGTTTCTCAGCTCATCTCCTTTCAGCAGCATGTATTACTCTATCCGTTCCACAATACTCTTAATACTTATTAACACATAATTTTATATGATAAATTATTGTTTAATAGAGAGAGAGCGTGGGCCAATGGTAAGAGTTAGTAGGTAGTAGAAGTGATATTATTTTATCCGAATCGCTATTTACCGTCCGTATTTACTTAAAATCGTCCGTATTTTTTTCATTAAATACCCCCCATGCCCCTCCCCCTTTCACCTCACTTTACCCTCTCCACTCTCATCAAACTTAACTCTCTCTCTCTACCATGAAGCACTAACACCACCACCTTTCGAACACCACCACCGGACGACCACCACCGGACCACCACCGAACCAACTTAGCACCACGGAAAATGTCCGAGGAAGGACCCTCAACGCCGCCGGAACGGAATGTGGTAAGTTTAACGTTTTCTTTTTTAATCCCGCCGGGAAATTTTTTTTGCGCCACCAGAGCAGGGTAACGGATTTTCGATCCGTTACCCTGCAAGTGAAATTTTCCACAGAATTTTGTTTATTTTTAGTAATTTCTGTTTTATTTATGTTTTAATAATATATTTTTTTGTTTATTTAAAATAATTTATGTTTTAATAATTTACGTTTTAATAATAAAAAAAAATTTGTGTGTATTTGGTTGTTATAATTTATGTTATTTTAATTTATAATTTTAATTTTAATAATTATTATGTTAATTTGTGTGATTATGTTGTAATTAGGATTTTATTATGTTAATGCATATTAGTAACATGTTAGTATTATTTAATTTGTTTGATTTATGATTTAAGCATGTTAATATTATTAATTGTTTTTATTAGCATGTTAACATTAGCATTTAAAAGAAAATTTGTAGTTAATATTAGCATGTAAAAAAAAAATAGTATTAATATTTGTTGATATTTGTTGATATTTTATTCAAATAATTAGTATTAGTATTAAAAAAATACCATTTAGTTAATATTTGATTTTCCGTGATAATTAGTATTGATTTTGTAATTATCGAATAATAGTACATTCGTTTCTGTTAATTTTGTTAATGAATATTTAGTTAATATTTGTTGATATTTTATTCAAATATGTATGCATATTATTGTAATTAGTGAATAATATTATTGATTATATGTTGTCTAAATGGAAAAATGCTAAACATTATAGGTATATTTGCCGGACTTTGGGGGTGATTATATAGATTATAATCACATGTTTTATAATGAAACACTATGGGCTGAGAAAAAGGAACTACAAGATTGGGTTAAGAAAAGGGCACATGAAATCGGGTTTGTGATGGTTATTATGTCAAATCATAAACACGATCCTAGTGGTCGACCATATGTATATATGAAATGTAACCATGGCGCACCATATCAGGGTGAAGGTAGGGATCTTAGTGTAGCAGAACGTGTAGCTACAAAGACAAAAGCATGTGGATGTAGAGCGGGAGTGAAGGTTGAGTATTTGGAGTACCCAGATCGAACTGGATGGGTGATTAAAGCAGAACGGGGGATTAAGGGCATGCACAATCATGAGTTCATTCATTACCGTGAGGGCCACCGACCCATCAGCGGCCTTAGTCCGGCGGCTAAGGTTTTCGCTCGCGATATGATAAAGTCGCACGTTGGGCCTGCTAGTATCATGAAAGCTGTGAATGAAAAATTTCCCGATGATCATCCAAATATGAGACACTTTTACAACCTGAAAGAAAAGGATAGAAGGGAAGCAATGCATGGTAGGGACATGATGCAACACTTCCTTCACCTTGCTCGAGAGAGCGGCTACCTTCATTGGATTAGGCAAGACGAGGAGACAAATGCAATGACTGCGGCATTCATGGTGCACCCTCGTTCGGCAAATATCCTCCGCACTTATCCGCTTGTTGTTGGTATGGATGCAACATATAAAACCAACAAATATAACATGCCTTTTCTAGATCAGAAGTAGGCAAAACAGCACTCACAGTCCGACCCTTAATAGGAACACGTAGGATCTGCCAAACGTCATGCAACATGATCGTCATCTCTCCAAAAGATATGTGAAACGTGTTCGTGTCGGGCTGCCAACGCTCTACAAACGCTGTAAGCAATGGAAAGTCAAGGTGCCCAAACACAATCCGTGGTAGCTGGGCAATACAAGATCTATCCAACCGCTGCAACGACTGCTGCGGGAAACCCCAAGTCAGCAACGCATCAAATGCACTGGAGCGGTTATGGCACAACATAACATCACTAGCAGTCGTATCGTGGTATATAAGGGCGCCGACGTGACCCCGCCAACTAGGAATCAGGGTACCATCAAGTGGGCCCCCAGGCATCGCCTGGGTAACTAACCACGAAGTATCCCTAGCAGCTCTTGTCCTGCTCGTCATCCGACTACCTCCGGAACTCGACCCCGAAACAAACCTCCCTCTACTATCCTTCCTCACAGGCACATGGGAGGCGGCTTCACCCACATCAGCTCCATCACCACAGCTCAAAGCATGATCTAACTCCTACTCGTCCGCAGTATCCCATCTCGCACTATCAGGCGCGTCCTCAGGAATAGGTATCTGCCTAGCCTGACCATCAGTCCTCGCCCTCCTACTAGATGCATCAACACCACGAGATTTAGTGTGTCGTGGCGTCGATCCCTCAGGACCCTCAAGACCCTAATAATCAATTATGTTAATTACTTATTATTTATTTAATGTCTACGTTATTATATTATAATTACTACTAATCTATAACCATTGACATTCTAATAATTAATTAACTAAAATTATAAGGATAAATAATACTAACATGCATTAACATTGGTGATGGTATTAACATAATATTATTAAAACATATTAACATGCGCAAATTAAGTAAATTATTATATAACTATTCACTTTCTAATAATTAATTAACTAAAATTAAAACAACAAATCATATTAACATGTTAATATCATTAGTAAACATGCTCAAACATGCTAATAAAAACAAATACCCTACACAACTAATATTAACATGCTAATAAAAATAAATTAACATGCTAATATCATTACAATAAACAATAGTAATATGCTACTAATATAATATAATAACATGCTAATATCATTGAAATATTTTTATAATATAATAACATGCTCAGATCAATTAATTAACAAATTAAATAATAACTAGTAAAATTAAATAATATTATTATCACATGCTATTAAACAAATAATTAAACTAAATCAAACAAAATAATACTAACATGTTACTAACATGCATTAACATAATAAAATCCTAATTATAACATAATCACACAAATTAACATATTAACTAAAAAAATTTAAATAATAAATTCAAATAACTATTGACATAAATTATAAAAACCCAAATAAACACAAATTATTATTTTCAATTCAAACAAAAATTATTAAAAAATAAATTATAGGAAACATAAATTATTTTAAATAAACAAAAAAAAAATTATTAGAAAACATAAATTACTAAAAACATAAAGAAAACATAAATTAATAAAAAGGAAAAAAAAAAACACGACACCCCCCTACCCCTCGCCGGAAAACACGAACACCAAATTTTTTTTTTTCGAAATCTACCGGGGCAACGGATAGATAATCCGTTACCACCACACTGTGGTAACGGATCTCTATTCCGTTACCACCGTGGTGGTAACAGATTTCCTATCCGTTGCCCCCCTTTTTTCGATTTTTTTTTCCCTTTCACCAACTTTTCCGGCGAGGGGAAGTTTTAATCACTACTATTTTCCGGCTAAGGATCGGTTTTAACCACAAATAAGTACAAAACTAACATGATTTGAAGATTCTCCGATTTCCTTTGCCTTCTTCCTTGGGCCCATACTTTTTCCGGCGAGTTGTGGTGGTGGTGGTGGGCGTCGGTGTGTTGTTGGTCCCCGGTGTGGTGGTTGCCGGTCAACTGGTGGTTGCCGTGTGGTGGTGGTTGCCATGTGGTGGTGGTTGCGGTGGTGGTGGTGGTGGCTATGGTGGGAGTGAGTGAGAAGTGGGAGTGGGAGTGGGAGTGGGAGTGAGAGTGAGGAGGGAGGAGTGAGAGTGTGAGTGGGGTATGTATTTGTAGGGGTAGTTTAGGAGTATTTAAGAAAAAATACGGGCGATTTTTAGTAAATACGGGCGGTAAATAGTAATTCCCATTTTATTTTCAGGAGAGAGGGTGTGGGCCAATTGTTAAAAGGTAGGAAGGTTTAAATAGTAGTAGGATATATCCAAAAATAGAAGCGTAAAGAGTATAAAGGAACAGACGAAAAAAGTATAAAGAGTATTATGGGATGAAGTACTTTTTAGTGGATGTATGCATGCATGATGATGCATCCATGAGAGAAGGGGTTCAGACTTGGGACATAACGCGTGTTCAATTCAACTTATAATTACTTATTTGAACTTATTTAATCTTATTAGCCCTAATTAGATCTTATCTGAAATTACCAAACCTTATTTTGTGAAAGTATCATATCTTATTTTTGATTAAGTGAAGTTATCTGAACATATTAGACCTTATTATCTGAACTTAACTTATCTGAATTTATATTTTCTAATAGTGACTGAAATATGATGAACAGAACAGGCCCAAGGAATGAGACAAAGGATTTTCACTCGACCATTACTCATTAGTGAAATTCTTAAGTGTCCTACTAGTAGTGAAACTTACAAGTTTTTAAGCATTTTTTAGTTTTTTGTTTTTGTTTTTAGAAGTCTTATGTTAATGTTAGTTTTATAATTTGATTTGGTATTGTAATACTAAGTTGTTTAGGAAAACTTAATTTGTTCTCCTATTATATTTAAAATACAACTAGCGTGTGATTATATCAGTTTAAGGACTTCTATTCTGTTTTAGGATTAGTATTTAGCTTATACATAGTCATGTTTTACATGTCCATGTAATTTATACATACATCCAATAAACGACGCATCAAGTATGCTTTATTATTTATAGCCATTGGCTTCTCATACATACTTGACCAGGTTTCCTCATCATTGACATTAAAAACCACGATCCGGGCTAATGACAATCTCACAACACCAAATGCTTGCCGGTCAAGAACTTTCATTCCTCCTTTTTCATCGAATTCAATTTAGTACCCACTAAGAGGTTGATAAAAGATTCTTTTGGTACAAATAATCCTCAATTTATATTTTTCAAAATCCAAAATATTTTCCATCGAACCCCTCAATCCTCAATTTCCCTTCTTCCATTGTCAATCCTAACCCAGATAGAATTTTGATTTTTGTACACCAAAAAACCCAAAATTTAATTTTTCAACCACAAATACAAGTATTCTACACAAACCTAAACACCAAATTATTAAAGCTTGACTCTGATACTATTTGTTGGACCCATAAGTTCACGTATAGCTCTGCCATTAGAATGATGTTGTCTGCTTTATACCAAACTCGCACAAATTTGTTTTTGGACTCCTTCCTTAAAGACCTCATACAAATTGAGTAGGTGGACTCTTTATAAACTAAGCAACTCTTTCTTGTCTCGCCGATGTGAGACTTGGGATTTACGCCCAACAAGTTGTAGCATCTAATCAGAAGCATGAACGGGGAGGCGATTCTGCTAGCGAAGTAGGCGAGGACTATTGACATCAGTACAGATCGTATATATTTTATTAAAAACAATTTTTCCTCCGTTCTTTATTAATTGCAAGATTTGAGTTTTCATGCTTGTTAATGCACACATTTAACTATTAATATTTTTAATTATATTTTAGAAAAATTTGTAAAAAGTTGATATATTGAAAGTATATATCAAGGCGGATATAAAAAGACACCACATGATTATATTTTTCGTACATAAAAATCACAATTGATGGTAACAAGGTTGTGTGTGAACAGTGTAAAAATTCAATTGTTAGTAAAGAGCAAATGAAGTACATGTTTATCAATTAGTTTAGACTGTACGGATTTTAGTAAGAAATACAAGAAAATATAAAAACTCTCTCTCTTAAACTCTAACCTCACTCTCAAACCCTAGCCTTTATATTGTTCTTGTAGGGGTTTCTACCAGTCGTTATATCAGTGGAAAGCCCTAAATTTTATTATTTTCATTGCGCTATTCTTAGTTTTATTAGTTTTTAGTTTTTTTTTTAATAACTCTCTTATTGTGAGGGTTGTCTCTATCAATGTGGTGGTTCTATCTACTCTCATCTTGAGAGTACTGGTTTGTTGTTTGGATTGGAAGTTTGAAGATGTGGGAAGTCGTACTTATTGGTTAAAGATCAATAATATCAAGATGAATGTCATATTTCAATTTACTTTAACTTTAACATTCGTTATAAAAGATATCGAGTCATCAAATTTTGTTTATGGATGGAACACTACCATATTAAAGAAGCGATTCCTAAGCGTTTATATTAGTAAATTGGATGAAAATTCTCAAATTGATATTTTAGGTTATCTTTTATGCAAGGATTATTATTATCGTAGATGTCATATGATAATTTTTTAATGATAATTTTTCGTATTGCCTTAAAAAACTACTTCCTCCGTAACAAAATAGATGTTACACTTTCTAAATATAGTTGTAACAAAATAGATGTTACACTTCCTTTTTAGGCAATAATCAATCTCTATCTCTCTCCTATCACATGGGTCCTCTTTTTTCTTTCTCTCTATCTCTCTCCTCTTCAAAAAATTGCCTAGAAAATGTGTTCTTGAAAGTGTAACATCTATTTTGTTACGGAGGAAGTATATGAATTTTGAGAAATTCATAATGTTCGCACCAAATTTCAAACCAGATGGATCAGAATGAGAGATGCAGAATGCATAATGTATTAATGAAAACCATGCATGATGCATTTGTAGCACTGCAAGGAAAAAGAACAATGGAGCATGGAATTGACCTTTAAGCCATAAGAATAGCAAGAGCATGGAATGTTTTCATTTCAGATAATTTGATCCGAAAATGCGATCCATATCCGGTCCGAAAAAATCTTCAGATATCCAAAAATTCGGATCGGATATCCGAAAACTAGAAAATTGAATTTTTCAAAGAAAAAGTACATAAAATAAGTTTCGGATCATCATATATTTTGGATATCCGGTCACGGTACCAGATATTTTCGGATATTTCGAATAAGATATCCGAAAAAACCCAAAAATCACCATGTTTAGGATATTTTCGGATATCATAAATTTAAAATTATCGATCCGTATCCGATCCAATTTTTTTGGATATTTGATCCAAAATATCCGAAATTAGAAAATCATATTGGATATTCGATTTGTCGGACTCGGATCGACCGTATCACGAATCGGATCTAGATCGGATATTTATGCACACCCCTACGTGTTGCAGGGTGATCGATGGTTTATCCATTGGGCTTACTTCACTCCACTTGGAACCATTCACCACCCTAGTCCAACTTGGATGGGTTTATAGTCCCAACTAAACCACATTTTAAGGTGGAGTGAGCATGTTTTGCAAGTCAAAATATGATAATTTGAATAAGGTTTGGGAAATGTTGATCCGACTTGATAATCCAAGCCAAACCTAACACAAAAATAATAAGTCAAAGTTGAGATTTTCAACCCATCAAAGAAATAGATTAACCTGATTATTCCATTTATTAAATGGGTTAAATTGGGGTTGATATTTTCAATTTAAATTTAACATATTTTGACCCATTTAGGCCCTGTTCTTTTGAACTTATTTTCAGTTAATTTCAGTTCAGTTAATTTAATTTCAGTTCAATTCAGTTAATTTCAGTTCAGTTAATTTAATTTCAGTTCAGTTAATTTAATTTCAGTTAATTTAATTTAATTTCAGTTTAGTTAATTTAATTTCAGTTTAGTTAATTTAATTTCAGTTTAGTTCAATTAATTTCAGTTTAGTTCAATCTTATCTAATGTTTTAATTATTATTTTTTATTTATTATGATTATTATTATTATTTTATTATTATTTATGATAATAATAATTATTATTATTTAATACTTATTATGATTATTATTATTATTATAATTATTTATGATAATAATAATAATAATAATAATAATTATTATTATTATTATTATTTATTATGATTATTTTTATTATTTATTATTTAATATATATTATTTATTATTATTACTTTTATCATTATTATTATTGTTTATTACTACTATTATTATTGTTTATTATTATTATTGTTATTATTATTATTTATTATTTATTACATAATATTTATTATTTATTATTTATTATTATTATTATGATTAATTTTATTACTATTATTATTATTATTATTATTATTATTATTTATGATGATTATTTTTATTTTTATTATTTATTATTATTTATTATTATTACTCCCTCCGTTTCATTTTAATTGTTATACTTTGATATTTTACACTGTTCACAAATTTCACTTTGACCATCATTTGTGATTTATACGTGGATGAAAATATAGTCATGTGGGATCTTGTTAAATTCATCATAACATGTATTTTATTAATATGTACTTTTTATAATTTTTACAAACACAAAACTAAAGACATATGTCCTCAAAGTTTTGCATTGGCATGCGTGAAAAGTGTAAGTGTGTAGATTAAAATGAAACGGAGGGAG